>JAVJIF010006225.1:0-210677 GCA_038442645.1 Agave tequilana | reverse complement strand
CCTCAGGGTTGACTTTTAGGTGACTGTGCATGTTGTGCATGTTTATTGGCAGCCGACTCTGGTCGACCAGAAAACCTAGCGATTGACTAGGCGATCAACTACTGTCACACTCAAGTCTCAGTTTGGCTCGTAGATCGTTCGGTCGACCGACCGGTTGACTATTCTGCTGATTTGCTCAAATGCCCTTTTTAGTAATTAGGTTATAACATTTTATTCTGATATTCAATCAATATGAATTAAATTGCATTTCAAAGAAAACTTCGATGGCTACATTTCTTATTCAATGATCATGTTTTAATTCAAAGTTTAATGAAGCCAAATATTGGTTTGAAGTTAGTTATGTTATGAAATAGTTTACAATTTTTTGAATTAATATGTTTTAGTATTTTGCTCATATATTTTAATTCTAATATCAATTGATTTAATTTAAGTTTCATTAAAAAGAAAACTTAAAGATCTACAAATCCTTCCAATATATTTATTTTTAAATTCAAATTTTTGGACCTCAAACTATACTTAGAATTAACCTATTGTACAGACTGGTCTCAGGTCGGTAGACCGACTGGTTGACCGATACGCTCCAATGATCAGAAATTTGAATGTGGAGACAGTCTGAAATTGCACCTAGAGGGGAGAAAAGGTGTAGTACTAATCTAGTGATAAATAATGTGAATTAAAAACTTAATTGCAAACACACAACGTGCAACCAAGAGTGAGTCTGAATTCTCCGTGAAGGGCTCTGAAACTTCTCACGATTGCTCTACACTAAGAATTGAGTGTTTCAATAGTTCTCTTGATTGATCACAAGTGTGGACACACAAACAATTTCAAACATATATGAATATAAGCAAGAATAGCAAATGCAAGATATAAAGGTTGAGAGTTGAGAGATAGAAGATTAAACGCAAACACAATGATATGTTTCGAGGTTCGTGTCACTGCTCTTCGTCCCTGCCTTCACACAGAAGGATTTTCACTTTCAACTATTAGATATTCCACAAGGGATCTCCACTGAGGAATTACAAATACAAATAAAGAGTACACAACTCTAACTCTCATACCTCTACACAAGAGGTAGCACAAAGCAAAGAGAAAAAGATTACAACTTGGTGATCTCAAAGACCACAAACAAAACCTCTCACAAATAAGATCCTAGATGATAGATTGCAAAGATTATCTCAAGTATGCGAGGAAACAAAGTGCTTGGAAAAGAAATAACAAAGAAAATACTTGGGAAAAACTTCTTAATAAATATGAAAAATGAAGAACAAAATAGAATTCCCAAAGACTTGTGTTCTTTTGATTTCCAAAACTTTGAAACAGTAAAGATGAACAGTTTTTGTAAAAAAAACTTCTTTTGAAAACTTTCTTAAAAAACTTAAGAATAGGGAAAAATTGCTCTTGAAATCTTATACAAAACTGGCTAAGGGAATCCATATTTATAGGGTTTCCAAATATAATCCTTGGGAGCCAAACCAAGCCTGATAGGCCAGTCGGTCGACCGCCGGCCGACCGCCAACTGTCGATTTTTGACTGTTAGGGTTGTCAGTCGACGGGTCGGTGAATCGTCCCAAAGGCAAAGCTAATCGGTCAACCACTCAGTCGATCGGGACAACCCGAGACTAGGATTGATCCAGTCGGTCGACCGAACGGTCGAACGCCCCTTACTACGGTCGACCGATCGTCAACTGACCAAAGGACATGGGCATGCACGTTCTGTGCACGTCGGCCGACCGAATGATTGGCCGAGCAGGCTTCGGTCGACCTGTCAGTTGACAGATAGTAGTCCAAAACAGTTTTTTTAAGGATCAAAATTTAGACTTTTAAATACCTTTAAATTCTCATAAAATCTCATAAAATCTACAAAATAAGTTCATGTAAATATTTAAAGTACAAATATGTTTGATTAAAGATCAATTCATATTACAAACAATTTGAACTATTTTTACGCATAGAAATTTAAACTTAAACTAAAATTGTATTTTACAAAAACCAATTTCTAAAAGAAAATACAATTTTTCTATAAGCTTGTATAAAAACAAAACAAGATATTTGAATATATTTGAAGCAAAGTGTGTATGGATAGAATCTAATGCACATATAAATGCTATATCCTTATTTTTGATATAAAATCCCAAATAATTTTTGATAAAAACAAACTTAAGCACATGACTACATACATCAAAATACGTTTTTTCTACGTATATAAAACATAGATGTATAAGATGAAATCAAATATATATTAAACCATGTAAACTTATTTTGATGAACTTTATTCATGAACTCAATAAACTTTCGAAACTAAAAATAGTTAACCGAAACCAATAAACTTTTGTGTGTGTCTATACTTGAGCAATTTAAAGCTAGACAATCCTTACACAAATATAAATAATAAACAAACTTAGATACAAGTCCTCTTGTCGACCTTCTTCTCCAAACGACTTGATCCAAATTTGATTCAAATGAGCTAGAGTCCATCTTGAGTACTCGATGCAATCTTTAAGCAAGAGCTCTTGAATCAACATGTGATATCTTCAAACCTTGACTATGAATTCTTTGTAGAAGCTAACACCAATGTGATCTTGATCAATAACTAAAACTATATAAACACAAGATCATTAGTAACAAACTTCATAAACTAGTCATCATCAAAACTAAGGTGAAGGGCCTTTGGGCTAACAATCTCTCCCTTTTTGATGATGACAAAACTTATGAGGTTATATATGCATGAATTAAAGATAAGCTTCATAAGACTCCCCCTTAACTCATGTATAGCATAAAATAAATTTTAGCATATAAATATTCAATTAAAGCTCAGACATCAATAAAAAAGAAAGATGTTCAATCAAAATCATAAAACACATGTATATAATATATTCAATGAAGCTCAGCTACCAATAAAATATGTAAACTAAGATACCAATGAATGGATATGCAATAAGAGTTTTGGATATCAAAACCATAATAACATATGCATAAAACATATATATATATATATATATATATATATATATATATATATATATATAATATATATATAAAAATACAAATAAACATGCATATATAAACCCAAATCCTTCTCTCTCTTTTTTGTCACTCATCAATAAAGGGGCGAAGAAAAACAAACCAATATAAATATATATGTGATATACATTCATGAAAGAGGAGAGACTTCAAATTAGTTCCTCCTGCATACATGCATTATACGAAAAAAGAGATGACTAAACCTTTACAACTATATACAATGCATAGCAGGAGATGTTACGCACCCCTACACATGTGTACTATATAAAGAAAAATATCTAGCTCTTCTTTATATATCACACTCATAATGAATCTATATGTAAAGGAGATGTTAATCTCCTCTTGCATATAGGCAATACAAACTAAAACAATTTTTTGTACCAATAAAAACATATTTTTTTATTAATTGAAAGAAACTAATTGAAAGAGAAACAACCTTTTTACCAATTGATACCAATTGAAATAAATCTTTTTAAATTCAAAGATACCAATTGAAGGTAAAAATCTAAACCATTTTGCAATATAGATACCAATTATAAATAATGCCAATTGAAAGTTATTGAAATCAATATTGAAAATGTAATATTTTCTCTAAATAAATTTTTTTCTCAAAAAGATGGGAGTAAGATACCAATTGTAACTAATACCAATTGAAAGTTACTGAAACCAATATTGAAAATGTAAATATTTTCTAAAATAAATCTTTTTCTCAAAAGATGGGAGTAAGATACCATTGAAAGTATATGAAATATCAATTGAATATAAACTAAGAATTTATCTCCCTATTTTTGAAATACCAATGAAATTATAAGCTTGTTATCGATTAACATTTAGGGCTAAATCAAGCTTAGCATAAAATAGTTTATGCTATAAAGCATGTATGTATATCATTTTTGATTTAGCAAAAAAATTATATATATGTATGTATAATCATAGCAATTGAAATATGTTATCAATTGAGATATAATGCATACATATATAAGAAAATATAAGTATACAAAAATGAAATATCATTGAAATCATGTATTATAACATCTACCCTTTCATGCACATATTAGAATAAATATTCAATAAGGTACACAAGACATGATCGCCAAGCCATCCTCCTTATGAAGGTAGGAGTCTTCAAAAATAAAATTTGAAAATAATATTAGCATAATTTAAAACTCTACCAATTGAAGAATACGAAACTAGTTTTAAAAAAATTTTAAGAACTAGTACAAGATCATTCAAGTAAGAAATAAAAAAATTACTTATCTCATAAAAAATGCTAAATACACAATAATTGATACTCAAAGAGTTATGAAACACAAAGATTTTCATGAATCTAAAATCATAAGCAAATAAAATATATCGAGTGCACAAAGAACATGTAAGAAACATTAGCATGGAGATGAAGCAATGAATCTCAATCAAAATAAATAATTCCTTTTATGAACCATATCAAAAAAAATTTATTTTCATCAAAGCTATTCAGAAACATAAACTTCAAGGTATATGTATGTTTTATCAAAACTAATGCATACATATTTATCCCAAACATAAAATAAGTCCACAAAAGAGTATATGGCATATGAACCAAGTGACTCAAGGATAGAACATGTATATCTAATAGTTTTGACAAAATTTACATATATATGAATCTAAATAAAAACATGTACAAAATAGGGAATATAAGTGTAATGCAAGAATCATCAAAACTAGGCTATATAATTACATGTAATGACTGCACATGAGCAATGGAGCACTCAAATATAATAATAATCAAGTGTAGTTCACTATTTGTATAGGTACAAGTATAAATTTTAATGAAAATTACATCTAACATGTAATCAAAACATGGTTTGTACAAAACATCAAAACATAGTTGTAAAATCATTAGTGTAAATGTAAGTGTTATTGAGCTAGAATATGCACAATAGCTAAAGTATAGTGAGAACACAAAAGATATTAATCCATATAAACATGGGTGTATCTCAAAAACTATCTATGTATACCACAAGTATAATAGGCATTGTATTTAAACATAATGAGCACAAAAATGAAGATATAAAAAAAATCATCAATATGAAAGCATATAAACAAAGTGAGGAGGATAGAGATAGTTACCAACACAGATTGGGCTAGTCACTATTTCTCCAAAAATATGGTAGTACTCCCACCAAATCATTCCTTGATAGTGATGCATCCAAAATTGTGTCCATTTAGCTTGGAATGCATCCACCACTAAGGCACCAAAACTCTCACATCTCGTAAGAGTCCATACCTACATTAAATACAATAGAAGTATATTTTGGTACCCAAACTTTCTTGAGTCCTCCGGAGTTAGAACCTTTCCTAACCCAAACATATTTATTTGCAAAATTCAAAGTACTTGATCTATCATAAGAAAATTTTGTAAGGAAGCCTGTACGACTACAATGTGCACAAGTGTATATATTAACATACATAGAATCACGTGTGTAAGCATGATAAGTATGTGTATGCAATGAAGGGTGTGCATATACATATGGAATATATTTCTTTCAAAATATAGATTCCAATCGCTTGTGGTTCATGGCACATTGCTTAAAATGGAGCCCGAACAATCTACACTCTTCTTCAACATGCAAATGTTATTATCAATACTTGAAGAAGAAGTGGAGCATGTAAGATGTTTATCATAAGAAGATGAAGCAAAAGAATTATGACAAACATGAGCATCAACTTATTTTTTAAAGAAACTTTTTTTTGGAAACAAAATCTAATTCTTTTAAAATCAGAGCAATTTTATTTTTCAAAGAGTCATTTTCTTTTAAAACAAAATCAAGTTTTGAACACAAAAGACCATCATTTTTTAAAACAATATCAAAATTATTTTTATTCTTTAAAATCTCATTTCTTTTAAAACAAGATCAAGTTAAGTTTTCAATGAACCCCTTTCATTTGAAACCTCAACCTTCTCTTGTAAAAGCATATTTGAAAACAAATTCTTATTTTCTACTTTTAAATCAAAACTTTTGCTTTTCAAAAATTTGTATTTTGAAAGCAAATTTTCGTAAAACATGAAAAGCTTTTCATTTAAAGCATGTGCATCCATAATATTATCATCAATGGAAGAGATTATGATCATCTAGATGAGTATCCGAAGTTACCTCAAGGAAGTCATCTCTTGGACCATGAAGCAAGCTTTGTCGGACTTATCTCTTTTTGGTTCTCTCTTCAAAATGTGTGAAGCTTGTTTCTGGGGAGAGATCAATGTGTTTCACACTGCAAAAGTGGAATCACAATGAGAAATCAAGGAATATATTCTTTACTTAGTGTGTACTTAAGTGCATCTAAGGATTGTGCATTAGCCTCTAGGCACTTTAATTACTAAAATATAATTTCTTTATAGTGGCGAGATAAACATGCAATCCTGGGGCCTTTAAATATGAGCTCATTTTAAATTTCACATCTCGATGTTAGAAGCATCATACATTGGTGGAGCAAAAGAATCCATGAGTGTATATAAATGTATACAAAGCAATTAACTAGAATAGTAAAAGAGTATCACACTCATAAGTGGTTAAACCGAATATCAGTAGCGCTAGCTCTAATACCAATTGAAAGTACACCTAGGGGGGGAATAGGTGTAGTGCTAATATAGTGATACATAATGTGAAATTAAAAACTTAATTACAAACACAACGTGCAACCAAAAGTGAGCCTGAATTTCTCATGAAAGGCTCTGAAATTTCTCCTCAAGATTCCTCTAAACTAAGAGTTGAGGTGCTTCAATAGCTCTCTTGATTGATCACAAGAGTGGGCATATAAATAATTTCAAGCATATATGTATATAAGCAAGAATAGCAAATACAAGATATAAAGAGTAAAAAGTTTAGAGATAGAAGATATACGCAAACATAAGAATATGTTTCGAGGTTTGAGCCACTGCTTTACATCCCCGCCTTCACACAGAAGGATTTTCACTATCCACTATTGAATCTTTCACAAAAGGACCTCCACTAAGGAATTACAAATATAAAAGAGTACACAACTCTAATTCGTACACCTCTACACAAGAGGTAGCACAAAGCAAAAAGAAAAAAATTATAACTTGGTGATCACTTAGATCACAAACAACAACTTGGTGATCTCAAAACACCACATACAAAAATCTCTCATAAACATGACCCTAGAGAATAGATTTGCAAAGAATAGATTAATTATGTGAGGAAACAAAGTGTTTGGAAAAGAAATAACAAAGAAAACACTTGAAAAAAACTTCTTGATAGATATGAAAAACGAAGAACAAAATAGAATTCTCAAAGACTTCTTTTCTTTTGATTTTCCAAAACTTTGAATCAAATAAAGATGAAGAGGTTTGGCGCAAAAACTTCATTTGAAAACTTGCTGAAAACACTTAAGAAGATAGAAAAAATGGCTCTTGAACAAAATTGGGCAAGGGAACCCATATTTATAGGGTTTCCAAAATACAGCCATTGGGGACCCAAACCAGTCCTAGCAGGCATGTCGGTCGACCCCGGCCGGTCGGCTGGGCAACTATCGAATTTTCATCTGTTAGGGTTGTCGGTCGACCGCCCCGAAGGCAAAGGCTAATCGGTCGACCACTCGGTCGATCGGGAAAACCCGAGACTAGGGTTGATCCAGTTGGTCGACTGAACGGTCGACCGCCTCCTTGCTACGGTTGACCAATCGGTTGACCGACCCAAGGACATAGCATTGCGCACGTTCTGTGCATGTCGGTCGACCAAGCCAGGCTTCGGTCGACCGGTCGATCGACCATCAATAGCCCCAAAAAAGTTTTTATAAGGATTAAAATTTGGACTTTTAAATACCTATAAAATCTCATAAAATCTCATAAAATCCACAAAAATAAGTTCATGTAAATATTTGAAGTACAAATATGTTTGATTAAAATCAAGTCATATTAAAAACAAGTTGAACTATTTTTGAGTTATAGAAATTTAAACATAAACCAAAAATCGTATTTTTCAAAAATTAATTTCTTAAGGAAAATGTGATTTTTCTATAAATTTGTATAAATACAAAAACAAGATATTTGAATCATATTTGAAGTATTGTGAGCTAGATAGAATCCAATACACATATAAATGATATATCTTTGTTTTTGATATAAAATCCTAAAATAATTTTTGATAAAAAAGAAAACTTTAACACATGAACTACATACATCAAAATAAGTTTTTTACATATATAAAACATAGATGTATATGGATGAAATTTAATATACATTAAACCATGTAAGCTTTTTTGATGAACTTAATTCATGAAACTCAATAAACTTTTGAAACTAAAAATGGTTAAACTGAAATAAATAAACTTTGTGTGTGTGTGTACACTTGAGCAAGTCAAAGCTAGACTATCCTTACACGCGATCTAAATGATAAATAAAAGTAAACAAACCTAGATACAAGTCTTCTGATCGATCTTCTTCTCTGAGATGACTCGATCCAATTTGATCCAAATTATCTAGATTTGATCTTGAGTATGTGATGCAATCTTTAAACATGAGCTCTTGAATTAACATGTGACAGCTTCAAAACTGGACTACGAATTCTTTGTAGAAGCTAAACATCAACTAAGATCTTGATCAATAACTGAAGCTATATAAACACAAGATAAGTAGTACATAACTTCATAAGTTAGTCATCATCAAAACTAAGGTGAATGGCCTTTAAGCTAATACAGTCAACCGACAGGCCATTTTTGGCACTTTTTTGAACTTAATGTCTAGTTTTTCTTGAGGTTATATATATGGAGTTTTTGGGTGAGTTTTGCATAAGAGTTTTAAGAGCTAATTTTCTCATTTTCAACAGAGTTTTTCAACAAGTTTCTCAGTAGTTTTTGTGCACAAAATTCATATCTCTGTTGTGTTCTAAAGTTTTGAAAAATTAAAAAAACAAGTTTTGAGAAATTCATTTATTGTTCTTCAAGTTCTTATATCTTTCAAGAGTTTTTTTCCCAAGTGTCTTCTTTTATATTTCATTTTCAAAATTTTTATTTTCTCACAAGCTTCAGCTATTCGTTGTAAAATCTATCCTCTAGGATCTTGTATTATGAGAGGTGTTGTTTGTGATTTTATGATTACCAAGTGTTATAACCAGTCTTTTGCTTTGTGCTTTGGCTTTGTGCCTTCCTTAGGTAAAGGTGATTGGTTTATATATAGGCTTGGTACCTTGGCTTTAAGACTCCTCTTGTTTAGAGGATTGGGTTTGTATTCTTTGTGGAGTCCTTAAAAAAGATAGTATAAATCTTCACGTGGTGAAGGCACAGACGTAGAACCTTGAAACATATCCTTCTGTTTGTGTTGGGTATCTCTCTTTAAACTCTACTCTCTGTATATCTTGCATTACTATTATTGTTCATCTATACATGCTAGGTATTGTTCTTGTGTTCACACTTGTATTGATCTAAGAGAGTTATTGAAGTACCTCTACTCTTATAAAAGAGGAATCTTGAGGAGAAGTTATAGAGCCCTTCACCGAAAATTTAGCTTCACTCTTTGGATACCTATTGTGGTAGTGTAAAAGTTTTTAATTCTACATTATTGACCATCGTAGCACTATACCTATTCACCCCACTCTAGGTGTACTTTCATTAGGTAGGTGATTAGACCCAAAAAAATCCAAAAATACCTGTTAGAGAAAAGTCAAAAATCCAGCAGAATTAAAAATTAGTCGTTACTATAGCAAAGACAGCCTGTCAGTCGATTGGTTGATTGATCGCACAACCTAGTTCAACCACTGACCATTGTCGGTCGGTCAACCGATTGGTTGACCGCAACAAACAGAGAGCACTGACATGAGGAAATAGTCAACTGGGCGGTCAACTGAAGTGCCAAATGAGGTTAATCAAGGTTTGGCAGTAAACGGATGGTCAATCGACGAATGCACACAAACAGACTATGCACAAATGATCGACTACCAAGTTAACCGGCAATTGTGCATATCTTCGCACATAGGGCGATCGACTGACCTACCCCAAACCATTTTAAAGATAGTTTTTGAAGTAGAACACATTTTTAAATAATTTATATATGTATAAAATTTGTCTTGGCAACATATAGGCTATGCGATACATGTTTTAAACTGTATATAAATATATGAAAAAATATAAAGCTTGTGTCAATAACTATTTTGTAAAATAACAAAGCCCAAAAACTAAACATGAAATCTTGTATTGTGTGTGTGTGATTTTGAGTATCAATTCAACACCCTATACTTAAACATTCTAATTTCTTATATTGGTTCTACATGTCTTCAGTCTTCAAGCATCCTTCAAATGGGTTTTGTTTAAAAAATGATTCTTGATCGTCCGAGCTTGCATCCCATGTTTGAGTAAACTTGAGCACTTCAACACCTTCTTTTTGAAGAAGAATGAAATTAAATCTATCTTGAACCTGAAACACTTAAACACTTGAACATGATTAGTATCTCATAACTATATGAATTTTGTATCATTAAAATAAGAAGCCGGTGATTATATTTTTAGGCCACCAATCTTCTCTTTATTGATGATGACAAAATACATGAATTATTTATCAAAACAATATGAAGGACTTTGAAAAGCTATCTCTCAAATTATGCTTACATAAGATTAAGTTCAATAAATCAAAATGACTGAAAAAGTTTGTCAATGTATTCAAGTTACATGCATGCATATATAGAAATTTAACAATTTAGAGCAACATGCATAAATAGCCATCCATCCATTCATACCTCCTTCCCACAATTAAGTGTGCAATAAAGAAAAGATAACATAACTAATTATTGCATAAAATATGGAAGAATGAATAAAAGACATAAAATCATTTAACTACAAAATCTTTCTCCCCTTTTCATAAAATTCAACTACAAAATTTTTCTCCCCCTTTTCATTTAAAAACATTTAAACTAGCTAAAAATACAAATTCTTCTCCATACAAAATTGTTCTCCCCCTTTTCTTATAAAGACATTTAAACTAACTACAAATACAATTCTTCTCCCCCCTTTTTTTCATACATCAAATGGAGCAAATTTTGAAAGCATGATGCCCAAAAAAATTGAAATATAAATAGCAATTAAAAACAATAAAAAATAATGTAGACTTATTTAAACAAGGATACTAATTGGAAAACAAGTAAAAGAAGTATCAATACCAATTGAAATAAACAAATTTGAAAAAAAATAAGAATTCTAAGTTTAGGGATCAAGAATCCATAATGCAAAAATTTAGTTCACCACAAATGAAAGAAATTATATTATAATCAAGTGATTTTGCAAAAATGTCGGCCATTAAAATTCAATAGAAAAATAATCAAGTTCAATATTGTCTTTATCATAATGATCTCTAAAAAGTGATATCGAATCTCTATATACTTGGTCTTACTATGTTGCATTCTTTGTCATATGAGTAGTACTAGTATATTAATAAGATCATAATGTAATTATCATCAAGAAGAGAATATTTCATCCAAAGAACCTATGCACATCAAGCCCTGACCACAACATATTCCGCCTTGGTAGTTGAGAGGATCATAGAATTTTATTTCTTGGAAGACCATGAAACAAGGTAATTTTCTAAAAATTGACATGTTTTCACTAGTACTCTTCCTATCCACTCTATAGTCAATATAGTCGGCATTCAAGTAACTTATCATAGAGAATTGTCCGGCCTTTCGATACCATAAGGTCATTTAATAGTGCCCTTAAAATATTTAATAATGCATTTTACCGAAATCAAATGAGACTCTTTAAACCAGACTGAAATCTAATACACAAACAAACAACAAAACATAATGCCCAACCTACTTGCCGTCAAATAAAGCAAACTAATAATCATGTTATGATATATTTTAATGTCAACATTTTTATCTTGTTCATCCTTGTGAAGCTTGGTTGTGGTAGTTGTTGGCCCAGGGGCCCATCATTTAGTTTTGATGATGATTAACTCATGTAGTTATAGTTTACTAATAATCTTATGTTAAAAAGTTTCAGTGATTGACCAAGATATTAGTAGGTGTTTAGCTTCAACAAAGGAGTTTTGAGGCTAACTTATGTTGATTCAAGAGCTCGCGCGTCAAGATCGCTTCTAGCACTCGTTTGGAGTCAAGCTCGTTGGATTATGTTTAGATCGAGTCAGCTTGGAGACAAGAAGACCTCAGTTTATTTAGTTTAGATGTTTAGATCTTGTGTAAAGATTAGATAGTATTGATATGCTCAATTTCACACACACACAAAAGTTTAAAGTTTATTGTTTTGGTTTTCGGCTTAACCGGTTTTGGATTTCAAGTCAAAAATATAGATATATATCTTACATGTATATGATTTTATCCATATACAACATGCTTCAAATTTTTTTCAATATCATGGTTTTGTATTTATATGAGTTTTGGAGAAAACGGTTTTCCAGTTCAAAGTTTGGTTTTGGAAATACCATTTTTGTTTAAAGGCCAAATTTCTATATCACAAAATAGTTTAAATAGTTTGTAATATGCATTGATTCACATATTTGTTCTTCAAAGATTTTATAAGAACTTATTTTTGTGGAATTTATGTGATTTTATGGGATTTTATCAAAGTTAAAAAGACAAGTTTTCAATACCCTTATCCCCAGCCAGATCAGCTGGAGGTCGACCGAGCCGGTTGACCGGACAAGTGGTCGGTCAACCAGAGCGGTTGACCAATGTGCATGAGGAGGTGCACATGGCCAGCTAACTCGGCCGGTCGACCGCACGGTCGACCGACTGAAAGCACCCCACTCTCGGGTGGGGGCCGGTCGATCGGGCGGTCGACCGTTGGCTGTGCCCAGTCGATCGGGTGGTTGATCGGAGGCACAACGGTCATAAAAATGACCGTTGCACCGGTCGACCAAGGGTCTACTGGAGGGGCATTCTGCCCTTTTCAGACTGCCAACGAGCAGATTTTTGAGGGGCTACATATATGCCTTCTTTTGAGTGGTTTTGAACAAGTTTTTAGAGATTAATTTTTCTCACCTTTACAAATGTTTAACAACAAGTTTTTAAAAGAGTTTTTGTGCTAAAAGATTTATTCTTTAATTTTTTTTAAAGTGCTGGAAAATCAAAGAAAAAGAGAGTCTTTGGGAGATTGATTTTTGAGTCTTTATTTCAATATCTATCTAGTATTTTTCCTAAGAGTTTTTCTTTGTTGTTTTCATTCCAAACATTTTATTTTCTCACACTTGAGCTATCATCTCTATGCAATCTATAGGATCTAGTTTTATGAGAAAATTGGTTTGTTGTCTATAGTGATCACCTCGAGTTGTTTGTGATCTTTGTGATCACCAAGAGTTGTAATCTTTCTTTCCTTTGAGTATCCCTCTTATGTAAAGGTGATTATGGAGGAGTTTGAGTTAATTGTTATCCCTCTAAGTATAGAGGTGACTGAGGTTAGAGTTTTGGCTTTATTCCTATCCCTCTATGAGAGGTGATTGTGTTTGGCTTTGTGCCTATTCCTCTAGGGAAAGGTGATTGTTGTTTGGCTTAGTGCTCTATCCATCTATTGAGAGGTTGATCTTGTGTGGCTTAGTGCCTTGCCTCTTGTCTAGAGGTTATTGTTATTTGAGAGAGGAGTTATGTACTCCAAGTATTTATTATCCAAATCCTCAGTGGAGGTTCCTGTTGGCCTAGAGGCTTTCCACTCTAGTTTTGATGATGATTAACTCATGTAGTTATAGTTTACTAATAATCTTGTGATGTTTACTTTCAGATACTTAACCAAGATATTAATAGGTGACTAACTTCAACAAAAGTATTTTGGAGCTTTCACATGGTGATTCAAGAGCTCGAGCGTCAAAGTTCATAACTAGCACTCGTTGGAGTCAAGCTCGGTGGATCACGTTTGGATTGAGTCGACTTGGAGACGGCGCTCTACAAGAAGACTTTGGTACATTGTTTAGTTTATAGTTTAGATCCATTTGTTAAAGATTAGATAGTGTGATATGCTCAAGTTCACAACACACACTTGTTTAATTTTCATGTTTTGATTTTTGGTTTAACCGATCTTAGTTTTCATGAATAGATAGAATCAATAAGTTTACATGGTTTAATGTATATTAGATTTGTTCTATATACATGTATGCTTCACTATTTAAACAATCTTTGCTTGATAGTTTATTTCATGAGTTAGAGTTTTGGTATTTTAACAAAACTTATTTTCGAATTTAAAGTCAAAAACAGTGATATATATTTCATGTATATTGGATTCTATCCATATACTACATGCTTAAATGTTTTTCTATATCATGTTTTTGTATTTGGATGAGTTTTGGACAAAACGATATTCCATTTCAAAATCCAAGTTTTCGAAAATACGGATTTTGGTTTTCGGCAAAATTTCCATAACACAAAAAGAGTTCAAAATATTTGTAACTTGGTTTGATTTTTACTCAAACAAGTTTGTATTTCGAAGAGAATATAAGAGCTTATTTTTATGGATTTTTAGAGATTTTATGGGATTTATTTAGCAATTAAAAACCCAGTTTACAATCCTATAACCACCCTGTCAGGCTCTGGCGGTCGACCGGGCCGGTAGACCGGACCCAGAGTCATCGACCGGATCGATCGACTGACGTGCACAAGAATGTGCACGCTGACCAGCCACTTAGGCCGGTTGACCGAGCTGTCGACCGACTGAAAGTGCCCCACTCTCGGGTGGGGGCAGTCGACCGGATGGTTGACCGTAAGGCTTGGCACGGTCGACCGAGCGGTCGACCGGCCACAAAGCAACTGCTCTCTGGAATTGGCGCGGTCGACTGGACGGTCAATCGGCAGGTTCAACGGTCACTTTTTTGACCGTTGGCCAGTCGACCGGAAGGTCATTTCTGACCTTGTCAGCTGCCAATGGGCAAATTTTTATGGGGCCTATTTATACCCCATTTGAGAGAGGTTTTGACACAAGTTTTTAAGAGCAAATTTTTCCTACTTCTCTAGTGTTTAAACAGCAAGTTTTTAAAAGATTTTTGGGTTCAAAAGATCTATCTTTATTTATTTTAAAGTGTTGGAAAATTCAAAAAAAAAGAGAGTATTTGGGAATTGGTTTTCGATCTCTAATTCTATATCTATCTTGTGATTTTCCCAAGTGTTTTTCTTTGTTCAAAACACTTTGTTTTCACACACTTGAGCTTATCTATCTATCCTATCTATTTGGATCATTGTTTTGTGAGAAAGAGATAGTTTGTGGTTGTGAAACCACCAAGTTGTAAACTCTCCTACTTTGTGTTATCCCTCTTATGTAGAGGTTAATTTTTGGAGTGGTGGCTTTGTGCTCTATCCCTCTAGTGAGAGGTTGATTGTGTTTGTATTGGCTTTATGCTTATCCCTCATTTGTGAGGTTGATATTGGTGGCATTGTGCCTAGCCTCTAAGTGTATAGGCTGTGTTATAATTGAGAGAGGAGTTGGGTACTCCCAGTTGTATTGCCCCAAATCCTCAGTGGAGGTTCCCTGTGTGGGAGTCCTGTGTGGACAAGTTAGTGGAAATCCTTCTGTGTGAAGGCGGGGACATAGAGCTGTGTGCTCAAACCTCGAAACAATCTCGGTCTTTGCGTTTGATCTATTGACTCTTACTCTCTCTCTCTCTCTCTTATATTGTGCCTTGCATCATTTCATATTGCTCATTCATATATTATATGCTTGGCTTGTTTGTGTGTGCCTTATTTGTGTTTAACCACGTGAGCTTCATATAGCACCTCAACTCTTATTCAGAGAAATCAAGAGGATTAGTCCAGAGCCGTTTACCGAAAATTCGGCTACACTCGTTGGTTACATTAAGTGTGTTGCCTATTAAGTTTAATTTTCATATTTTGATCATTAGGTTAGCCGTACACCTACACCTATTCACCCCCTTCTAGGTGTACTTACAATTGGTATCAGAGCCTACGCTTCTGATATTAGGTTTAACCACCTAGGAGTGTGATCTTGGTTTTGCAAATCTATCATTTGCATTTGCATTTGCACACCTATAGTTTGCACTCATGGATAGCCCTCCCATGTTTGATATCTCTAGACTTGATATATGGAAGGTTATAATATGTTGTCATTTAAAAGCCCTAGGTTACAAAGTTTACCTTGCCATTACTAAGGAATCCTACCTTAGTGATAGCAAGCATATAGAGGCTAATGCACAAGCCCTAAAGGCACTTAGAGCGTCCCTTGATAAAAGGTATTTACATATGTTTTCTCACTATGATTCGGCTTTTGCAGTGTGGAACATTTTGATATCTCCTGAGCTACCAATGCTTATTAATAAAAGGAGGAAATGTAGTCGAGATGAGTCCGACGAACGTTGCTTCATGGTCCAAGGGAATGACTCCCTTGAGATACAATTGGAAACTCAACTAGATGCTAGTTCTTATTGCAATGAGTGTATGGATGCACAAGCCTTGAATGATGAACTTGCCAAAAATTGTGAAAATTTGATTTAAAAATATAAACTTTTGAAAAAGGATAATTTTGGTTTAAAAGAAGAAATAAAAATATTCTTCTAGACTTGAGATTGCTTTGCAAGAGAGGGATGAGATTTCAAGTGAACTTGACTCACCTAATCCCAACTTGAACATGCACTTAATGAAAACAAAATTTTGAAAACAAAAAATGATTGTGAAAATGTTTTAAATAAAAAATGAGGCTTTAACTTCAAAACTTGATTTTGTTTTAAAAGAGAATGATTTCTTGAAAATGAAAATTGTTTCTATTTCAAAGGAATTGGATTTGATGTCTAATAAACATTTCTTTGAAAAATGATTTATCTACACATGTTTGCCATGCTAGTATAGCATCTCTTTCTAACATACCCATTACATGCACCTCTTCTTCTAAAATTGAAAATGATATATCTATGCTTAAGAAGAGTGTTGACTGTTTGGGCTCCACTTTGAGCCATTGTGCTTTGAACCACTCACATTTGGAATCTATGTTTCGAAAGAAACAAGTTCCTCTTATGCATGCACACAAACCACGGCATACACATGCTTTGCACGTTCATATACGCAGCACTATGTATGCTCATGTGTACACTTGTACACATTGTGGACATAAGGGCCACCTTGCTATGTTTTGTTATGATCGTATACGTGATTCAAATTTAGCAACTAAATTTGTTTGGGTTAGGAAAGAGCTAACCCCCATGGACCCAAAAGAGTGTCGGTACAAAAAACTACCCCTATTTTATTTGATATATGTGTGGGCTCTCACATGACGTGAGAGTAATGCTGCCTTGAGGTGGATGCGTTCCGAGCTTAAAGAGGACAATTTGGATGCATCACTTTCAAGGAAAGTTTGGTGGGAGGACCACTTGTTTTGGAGACATAGAGAGTTGCCCTCTCAGTTTTGGTGATTATCTCTTACCCCTCATGTATTGTTTACATGCTTTTCATATCATTGATTTTTAGCATGTCTTGATGTTTCATGATTAATATGTTATATACCATGATATTTAGATTAGTGATATACATGATTAGTTATTTGAGACACCCATGTTTAATATGGATTTATATCTTTGTGTTCTCACATTTGTTTTAACTAATGTGTATGTCCTAGATCTATGCATGTGCATGTACATAATGATCATATGTATGTTTATGAGTTTTTTAGTTTGATTTCTATACTTCATGTTTTGATTACATGTTTAGATGTTAGTTTTCATTAAAACTTCGACATATACTTGTACAACTAGTGAGCCACAAATAGATCATTATATGTTTTATGCTTGAAAGCTCATTTAACTTATTAGATGTACTAGTATAGTCTAGTTTTGATGATTCATACATTTTGACTTGTCTTCTCATTTTGTACATGTTTTCATGTTTATGTTTAAACTTAATGTATATGTCATTGTGTCTAAACTACTAGCTATACATATACATCCTTGAGCCACTTGCCTTCATGTATATACTTTTGTAGACTCATTTATATTTGGATATATATGTTATTTTAGTTTGTACATGACATACATATACCTTGAAGGATTCTAGTTTTGATGATTTTCATGTTTTTAAGGAATTTCATATTGAGCTAAATTGACTATTTTCATGATTATGTTTTTCACATATCTTGTACACTTATATTATTTGATGTTTTCTCATGATTTTGTTCTCATGAGTACAATTTGTGCTTTATAGATTTCGAGTGTTTGGTGATCATGTGATTTACATATTTTTTATGGAATATATTTTTGTTTTATTCCCTACTTGAAGGATTTCGTACTAGTTTATAAATTTTTTCTTATAACTACTTCGTATTCCTCATTTTGGAAGAGTGTTCAATTATGCTAAACTATTTTCACACCTATTTTTGAAAACCCTTTCCATTTAAGGGCGGTTGGTTGGGCGACCATCCCTTGTATGATTCTTATTGAAAATCCATTTTAAAACATGCGCATGAAATGGATGGTAGGTAATATGAGTTATACACTTGATCTGATTGTGTTTTCAATTGGTATCATTGGATCTTTTCAATTGGTATCACTATTGACATTCTTTTTGTATACTCATTTATGTTTTTATATATGTATTTTTTCACTTCAAATAGTATCAATTTCGATTGGTATTCAATTTTCAATACATATATATATGCTTTATTTGTGCTTACTATATCTCTATATCTTTGAGCACAAATTTTAATTATGCTAAGCTTGATTTCTTAAAATGACTATTATACTTCAATTGATTATGTTTTAATTGGTATCTTATACAAGCTTATGCATTATTTTATTTGGTATTTCATAAACAGGGAGGAAAATTTATATTTCACTTTTCAATTGTTTTGTTTACCCTTGATATTTTACTCTCACACTTTATGTTAAAATGATTGAAAAATGATATTGATTATTTTTGGTATCATATGCTCCTAATGAAAAATTACTTTCAATTGGTACAAATCTTTACAATTGACATCAAGATTATCTATGTATTTTTTAATTGATATCAAAAATTTTGGTTAAATTCCTCAAAATGATTTATTTACTTAGAATTGGTATAATATAGACATGTTTAGTTATATTAAAAACATTTTTTTATGTAACTTCAATTGGTATATTTTGTTTTATTTATTTTAATTTGATATCATGATGCACTCAATTGATATATATATTTTTTTCAATTGAATCATAATGTTTTGATTTGATTTCACCCCTTATTGATATTTTTTTTGTTTAAGACAAAAAGGGGGAGAACATTGTTTTATTGTTTTCTTTGACCCCTTTGTTGATGATTGACAAAAAGGGGGAGAAGTATTTGAGTTTAATATGCATGTTATTGGTTATTTGTAAGTTTATATTAAAGTTGTTTCATATTGATATTTTTATTGTTGGTATCAAAGCTTTTAGTGTTTATCTTCCAATTAATATCAAGAATTTTTTTTTATTGAATGGTATCAAGAGTTTTATGTTGCTTTTATTGATAAAGCTTTCAAATTGAAATTTTTATTGGTATCAAGAGAAATTATTTAAAAAACAAGTTTATCTTAAAAGGAAAAGGAATTTATTTTAAAAAGTTTGGTATCAAGAGCATGTTTATTTCATTTTTGGTGTCAAGACCATGTTCATTTCATTGTTTTATGCATGTTGATGCATATCCATGTTTAGTATTCATTGCATATATTTATTGTTTATTGCTATGCATGAGTTAAGTGAGAGCTTCTTTGAAGCTTAACTTTAATCCATGCATATATAACTCCATGAGTTTTGTCATCATCAAAAAGGGGGAGATTGTTGGCCCAGAGGCCTTCCACTCTAGTTTTGATGATGATTAACATATGTAGTTAAAGTTTACTAATAATCTTGTAATGTTTAGTTTCAGATACTTAACAAAGATATTTGATTGGTCACTAACATTGCACATTTAATATCATATTCTCCTACTTATTATAGAATAAACTCTACATTTTCCTAATTAAATGTTTAATTTATTTGCAGGCCCATTCCTAAAGGAGAGTGAAGAGAAATGAGCCCAAAAGCCCACCAAATCCTGACTAAATTCAGAATAAATTTGAAATTAAGGAATCAGAGCTAAATCTTGGCATATCAAGAGATTGAAAACCGGTTGAGAAGAATCCTCCCTGAATCGATCGGTTAAAGCCAAGGATCAAAGGCCATTTTGTCAAAATCCCGGACTTAAACGAGAAATCCAACTGAAGATAAGCCAGAACGCGAAACCAGAGAATTCCACCAACAGGGTGTGGCCACCTGGCCACACCCTGGCCGCAAAAAACGCGGCCAAAGTCGCATTTTCACGGCTCTGTTAGAGAGTTAGGGGGAGCGTTTGCTCCCCCTATCTTCATAGGATCCTGTAGGTGGGGTTTTGCCTAAAAATACTGGGATTTTCAGAGCCTCCAGGGGACGAACATGCAGAGATAGGAATTAGTCCAATTTTTCCCTCTTTGTAGTATAGGTTTTTATTTCTTTTTATGTAATTTTAATTTGTATGTAAACTTAGGTTAGATTGAGATTCATGTAAGTAAGAGAGAAAGGCTTATGTTGAGAGTTACACCGATGTACCCTCCTCTTTTCTTCCATCATTTCTGCAAGCAATAGAAGGTAATTAGTTTTATGTTCGTCTTTACTTTGTTTTCTTCTTCTTTTTTCTACTTCACCTCTTTTGGTTTTGATGAGCGTGCAAGTGAATCCAGAAGCATAAGTATAACAATGTTGTGTGAGTGTCAACGATAATTCATGGTGATGTTCTCCTCCTCAAGACTCCGTATCACTTCATCCTTGTTCGTCTTGATGATATAATGCGAATGGGGACTGAGCTCGATCCTATGGTTTATGCATTGAACGCCTCCGAAGCAAGGTAGAACATGCAAAGGGTTCCAGGTAAGTCATCAATCAAACTAAGTAAGTATTTCTTTAATCTTCTTTCTTTTCTTTTATTTCTTAGTTTAGATCACCAACACGATTTCTTTCATTACTCCTTTCCCATTTCTTTGTAAATAATCATTCTCCATTTTTCTCCATCTTCTCCATCTATCGCTTTCTTTCTAACTTAACCTAACTCTTTTTCATTTTCATTTCTTAAAACAAAGAAGAACCTTCGTTTTTCTTCATAAAGATTTCAATACAAACCTTGAACGCTTCTATCGCTAACCCTTCTTGTGGATCACGACCCGCATAGCCACTTGCTATTGTGATAGAATTGAGCACTTGCACTCTTCATTCCAAACTTAAAATTTTGTATTCTTATGTGCATGTTCAAGCTCAATCAATTTTTGGCGCCGTTGCCGGGAGGGTAACGGTTTTTATTGAATTTTTAGAACTAAAACGAATTTTCTTCTCTGTTGCAGGTTATAGGGCAGGAAAAGCAAGAAAAAAAGATTGCAATAACATATAAGTGGTCTTGGGCCTCTCTTCTAGAAAACAGAGACCAAGTACCCTCTGAATTGCCGCGTTTGCTCGGCTCTAGCCGTGTTTCCCGCGGCAAGGAAGAGTTCACTACTGACTGGCTTTTTGCAGGGCTGCTTGCTTTGCAAAATTAGAGTTTATGCAAACTTTATTTCTTGTATGACATCACCATGAGCCTGCTAATAAACCAACAGTAAAATACTTGTTGAAAAAGTTAAAAATTGATTAGACGTTTGCATTTTAGGCACATGTCTTTTCAATTTATTTACTTTACTGTTGAAGAGTGCTGGAGCAAGGTATGTTCGTATTGCATTTCGAATAGGACTCATCTCTTGGTTGATTTACATCCCTTTGAGTGAATCTTGTTTGCATATCTTGTACACTTGCACAAATTGATCTTAAGGGCACCCTCCAATAATAAGATAAGGTGGGGATTTAATCACCCTTCCTTGGCCCAAAAATCAGATTCCAAGCACTCACTAACCCGAGCCTAACTAAAAATGAGAGTAGACGTTGGCCCTAGGGACATCTCGGACTCAATTAGGAGATTATCCTAAGGGGGAAAGATGTTGGAATTTGACTCCTGCCAAATCAGTGTCTAGGAAAGGGATTAAGGGCCGAAAGCCCGAAGGTTGGTAGTTATTTAATTACGGAACGTCTTTGACGGAAAACTGATCGGCAAAAAGCAAGCACAAGAAAAGTAGAAAGGGAGTGGGTCGAAGTTACTGCTTTTACGATTCTTCCGTAGTAGCGAAGTGGCTATACGGGTCGTATTCACAAGGAGGGAGAGCGATGGAAGCTTGATGCGGCTTTTATGTTCAAGACAAGAGAATGTTCTTTGTTTCCAAATAAAGAATTGAAAAGTGAAAACAAGTTGTTTCAAGAATTGTTGGAAAATGTTTTGGTGGTTTGTAAAAGTGGGTTTTTCTTAATGGTAAAAACGCATGGCTAACTTTCTACTAATTGCTCCCACTAATCCCTAACTTCTTGAAGATGTGCCTCACGATGGATCATAGGCAAGCTTACCCCTGATGCAATGGAACTATTCACGTGGAAATCGAGTGAAAGTTCTTCCTATAACTTTGCTTTACACGGCAAAAACTCGGACATTCCCATATCAAGATCCATTAGAAGGCGAGAATACGGGAAGACACGAGTGCACTAATGGTATCGGCAAAGTTAAAAGAAAAAGTCTCTAACTTACAACAACAAGCAAAGTACAAGACTTATAGATCATCAAAAAAACAATTTAAGTATGAAATATAAGTAGGTAAATACTTGTAGGTAAGTTAGAGTTAGAACCCTCGTCTTAAGATGCCATAGCTCTCGTTTGCACAAGGCTTGTTGACACTATTGACTCATGCGGGTTATCAATTCAGTAGTTAAAGATTAGTGGGTTAGTAGTTAATTAGCCATGCTATGGAGGAGTTAGTTACACATGGTGAAGAAAGAACAACAAAAGAAAAGAGATAAAGAGAAGGAGTTACACTAAGCAAGAATGTAAAAGCAAATGCAAGCAAATGAAAATAACTAGTAAATGGAAAGAAGAAAGAGAAGTAATTACTTGTATTATCTTGTCACCTTCCAATACAACTTGTACACACTCTCTCTCTTTCACTCTAATGGCCTAAGCTAGAACTAGAACTAGAAGAAGAAGAAGAACAACTACAAACAAAATCAAAACTACACATTCTTTTCTCTGGATTCCCCTCCTCAACTGAAGACCCAGGAGGGCTTTTATAGGTATCAGGGACGAGAGGGGCCAGGGACAAACCCTGGCCCAAAACGTGGCGCGCCGCGCGCCCACATGGCCGCGGAAATGCGGCATATGCCGCGTTTCCGCGGCAATACTTTTGCGGCGAGCGCAGCATTTTTTTCCTTCAAGAGTTGTGTTTCTAAATCCCAAGCATGTGTGTGTGAATTATGCATATTCTACTAAGGCTAAATAAAAGGTGTGAGTTGTTTTCCTTATCCTTTCTAACTCTTTGGTCAAACCAATCTTTCTTATTTACTTAGGCAAAAATAAAGATTTATTACTAAGGTTCCTGTAATTCTTACAATCTTTTGGTATTTTTATAAAGAGTATGAAATTTCTTTTCAATCTAAGAAAATTTTTTTTTTAAGAGAAAGAAAAAAGGAAAAAGAAAAAGTGTTAGCACCCCCCCACACCTATCCAATGCATTGTCCTCAATGAATGCAGATGAAAATGTAAATGTAATAAATAGGGGGAAGAGATGATGTCACCGTCTTTGAGGACTCGGGCCGGCCAAGTACGAAGAGGCTAAAGAAATGTCAAAAAGAATGTACACGGGGTAAGCATATAAACATTTTTTATTTTTTTTAATTGTTTGTTGTGGTTAGGTGTATGATGGGGCAAAAAGAGTCAGCACACTATCATCTGGAATCATCGGCTCAGTGGTCAAGAAGGGCTTCAGTCTTTGCCCATTCACTTTAAATTCCGTGTTATTTTTAGGGTCTGCAATGAGCACAACACCGTGTGGGAAAACAGTGCGCACGATGAATGGTCTCGACCAATGAGTTTTCAGCTTCCCCGCGAAAATATGAAGCCTAGAGTTGTACAGCAGAACCCTATCTCCCGGTGCAAAGGTTTTCCGGGTTATGAGTTGGTCGTGAAAAAGTTTGGTCCTGCTCTTGGTGATTCGTGCATTCTCATAAGCTTCATTCCGTATCTCCTCTAACTCTGAAATCTGCCGTTTCCTAAGTTCACCGCCTTGGTCAAATCAAAGTTGAGTTGCTTAATTGCCCAAAGGGCCTGGTGTTCTAACTCTACTGGCAGATGACAGGCTTTGCCAAACACGATTCTATAAGGAGACATTCCCAGAACTGTCTTAAATGCGGTGCGGTAAGCCCATAATGCATCATTGAGCTTAACCGACCAATCCTTTCGGTTTTGTCCGACAGTCTTTTTCAGAATGAGCTTGATCTGTCGGTTGGTGACTTCGACCTGCCCATTTGTCTGGGGATGATACGGGGTTGATAACTTGTGATTGATGAAATATTTTCGCATTGGAGCTTCAAAAACTCTGTTGCAGAAATGTGATCCATTATCACTAATTATCGCTCTCGGGGTGCCAACCGGGAGAAGATGTTCTCTTTGAGAAATTTGACAACCACTTTGTTGTCATTTGTCTAGGTTGGCACAGCTTCTACCCACTTAGAAACATAATCAACAGCAACCAAAATGAATTGGTTGCCGAAGGAGTTGGGGAATGGCCCCATGAAATCGATACCCCAAACATCAAAAATTTCAACTTCAAGGATCGGGTTCAGGGGCATCATGTCTCTTCTAGAAATTTTTCCGATTTTCTGACAATTTGCACATGACTTGCAAAAATGATATGAATCCTTGAACAAAGTGGGCCAGTAGAACCCACTTTGTAGAACCTTCTCTGCAGTCTTGCGAGGACCGAAGTGTCCTCTGCATGCAAGGTCATGGCAAAAGCTGAGCACACTCCTCTATTCCTCCTCGGGTATGCATCGTCTAATTATTTGGTCTGGACAATACTTAAAAAGATATGGTTCTTCCCAGAAGAAGTACCGTACTTGGGCAAAGAAGCGGTATTGGTCTTGCTTTGTCCAGCCAGCGGGTAATTGTCCTGTGGCCAGGTAATTAACGATGTCAGCATACCAGGGTTCCTTAAGAATGGCTAGGATGTGCTCATCAGGGAAATCCTCGTTGATCGGAGCTTGGATGGTTGGTGCATTCGGAATTCGTGAAAGATGATCATCAACCACATTTTCTATACCTCTTTTATCCCGAATTTCAAAGTTAAATTCTTGCAGCAAAAGGATCCACCGAATCAGTCGGCTTTTGCATCTTTCATGGTCATGAGGTATTTCAGAGCCGAGTGATCCATGAGAATCACCGTTTTCGAACCTAACAAGTAGGGCCGGAATTTTTCTAACGCAAAGACAATGGCCAAGAATTCCTTCTCAGTCGTTGTATAATTCTGTTGGGCGTCATTCAAGGTCCTACTCGAATAGTAAATCACATGCTGCCTATTATCGATGCGCTGTCCTAGAACAGCGCCAATAGCAGAATCAGATGCATCACACATGATTTCAAATGGCTGGGCCCAATTAGGAGCAGAAATGATAGGTGCAGAAATCAGTTCTTGCTTAAGACTCCCCCAAGACTTGAAACATTCATCATTGAAGTCAAAGGGCACGTCCTTAGCGAGCAGGTTGGTTAAGGGCCTCGCGATTTTGCTAAAGTCCTTAATGAACCGTCGGTAGAACCCAGCATGCCCTAAAAAGGATCTAATATCCTTGATGCTTTTGGGTGGTGGAAGCTTAGCAATCACTTCTACCTTAGCCCTATCTACTTCTATGCCTCTCTTCGAAATCTCATGGCCCAAGACAATCCCTTGTCTCACCATAAAGTGGTATTTTTCTCAGTTTAGAGTTAGGTTCTTCTCAATGCATCTTTGTAGCACTAACTCTAAGTGATGAAGACACTGATCAAATGAATCTCCGTAGATGGAGAAGTCATCCATGAAAATCTCAAGAAAACGTTCCACCATATCAGAGAATAAACTAAGCATGCACCGTTGGAACGTTGCAGGAGCATTGCACAATCCAAAAGGCATGCGCTGATAAGCAAAGGTTCCGAATAGGCAGGTGAACGTCGTCTTTTCCTGGTCTTCTGCAGCAATGGGGATTTGATTGTATCCCGAGTACCTATCCAGAAAGCAGTAGTACTCATGTCCAGCCAAACGCTCAAGCATTTGGTCGATGAAGGGTAGCGGGAAGTGGTCTTTACGGGTAGCAGCATTCAACTTCCTGTAGTCGATACAAACACGAACCTTGGTAGGGCAGTCTTGTTTGTACCAACTCTTTTCCTCATTATCTACTACCGTAAAGCCAGCCTTCTTTGGGACCGCATGAACAGGGCTAACCCATTGGCTATCAGAAATGGGATAAATGATCCCATTGTCTAATAGTTTTAGAATCTCAGCCTTCACTGCCTCTTGCATGAGAGGGTTAAGCCTGCGTTGTGGGTCCCTCCTAGGGGTTGCTTCATCAACTAAATGAATTCTATGTTGCACTATGGTTGGACTGATTCCCTTGATGTCCTTCATTGTCCATCCAATGGCTTCCCTATGTCTCTCCAGAATCGACATTAAGCTGTCCTCTTGTTGCTCAGTCAGCTGGGATGCTATGATGACTGGCAAGGTGTCCTTTCCGCCCAGGTAGGCGTACTTGAGGTGTTCAGGTAGGGATTTTAGCTCTAGGGAAGGTGTTGCTTCATTGGAGGCAATCTCTGGGCTTTCAATCCTAGGATAGGGTACACTGGGGCTTGATGCTCAATCCACTGCTGAATCTACAATCTGGTCTAAATTGAAATCCTCAGCCTCGAGATCAAACTCTGCCTCAGTTTCTATGTCCATGCAGTCCTCATGCTCACTAGTCAGGTTTTCAATAGAATTGACCTCAAATGTTTGATCATTGACATCCCTAGGTTGTCTTCCAAGATTGAAGACATTAACTTCCTTCGTCATGTCTCCAAAAGTCAATCGCATGGACCCATTCCTACAGTTAATTATGGCATTGGCTGTAGCAAGGAATGGGCGTCCTAAGATGACGGGAGTCTGAGACCTAAGATTGGATACAGGTTGGGTCTCAAGCACAATGAAGTCAACGGGTAAATGAAATCCCCGACCCGGATGAGGACGTCTGTGATTTCCCCCTTTGGGATCTTCACAGATCGGTCAGCTAGCTGAATGATGACTCGTGTTGGGCTTAGCTCATCCAACCCAAGTTGCTGGTATACCGAAAGAGGAAGCAAGTTGATACTTGCTCCCAGGTCAAGAAGCGCTCTAATGATCTCGGTCTGTCCTATGGTGCAGGAAATGGTGGGACATCCGGGATCCTTGTATTTCACTGGAATGGACCAGACAGAATTTCGCTTATATTAGTGGTCAAGAACACTTTCTTGGGCACATTGGTCTTTCTCTTCTTAGTACACATATCCTTCAGAAATTTGGCATAAGCCAGGACTTGTTGGATAGCGTCAAGAAGTGGCACATTCAATTTGACCTGGTTGAACATCTCTAGCATTTTCTCCATGTGCATATTTTTATTTTTGTTCCTAAGCCTATTGGAAAGGGTGCTACAGGCTTATGAACTTATTCAGCAGCTTTGTCCTCGTCAGATGTTTGTGGAGCGGATTGGGAGGAACTAGCAGAGGTGGAGGCTTGAGTGGGATCAGGATGGACTCGACTCTTCTGCTGGTAGACCTGGTTGTCTACCTTCTTTCCAGATCTCAGTGTGTGAACAGCATTACACTGGTTAATTGATGGATCCTGAACTTCATATGCTTGGTTGGAGGTTTTTGGGTTAACTAATGGCTGACTAGGCAAGGTACCCTTAGGTCTCTCACTTAGGGAGCTAGCTAACTGGCTCATCTGCATTTCCAACCTTGATATGGCCTGTGAATGATTGTTCAAAGTTTGTCCCTGATTCTGCATGAAAGCGGCTTGGGACTTAATGAAAGCCTCTATGCTCTCCTCCAATTTACTGATTTTCTTTTCCATTGGAGAGCTTTGGGAGGAGGAAGAAGGGGCTTGACTGGGAAAAGGTGGTGGAGGAGCAGGGCGGTGAAAGTTATTGGAAAATTAGGCCTGGGAGGATTGTTTTGGGCCCAGGAGAAATTTGGGTGATTCCTCCAGCCGGGATTATAAGTCTGCGAGTAGGGGTTGTGAGGCGGCCGTGAGTAGGCCGCGTTCATGTGTTCCGGTGGCACTTGTTGGGCATGGAAAATAGGGCACTCTTCAAAGACATGGTTCGGTGCCTGACAATACGAACAACCCGGATTGTGAATTGGTGGTGGGTTGATCTGGTTGAAACTAGCAGGCTCTTTTATTTCCAGAGCCTCTATCCCTCTCATCAGGGTAGCAATCTTAGCCTCGGCCGCTATGGATGATTCTAGGGATAGGAGCCCTCCTCTTGAAGCTATAGATTGTGAATTCCTAGGTTTTTCCGAGGCTGGCTCCCATTGCAGGGTTTTCTCAGCTAAGTCCTCAAATAAATCCCAACCCTGATTCTCATCCTTCTGCAAGAATCCTCCCTGACACATCGTTTCTAACAGGGTCTTAGTCTGATAGTCTAGACCATCGTACAGAATCTGGCACTGACGCCATTTCTCTACACCATGATGAGGGCATTGAGCTAGGAGATCTTTGAATCGCTCAAAGTATCTCCAAAATGGTTCGCTCGGGTCTTGCTTAAACTGCATGATGTTCTTCCTAATGAGGGCAGTTTTATGAATTGGGTAAAATTTCTTCAAGAAAGCCTTGACGAAATCATCCCACGTCGTGACTGAATCTGCTGCCAACTGTACAACCATTTCTTAGCTAGGTCCTTTAGGAAAAGGGATGAAACGTAACCTAACGGCATCGTCTCCTAGCTGGGGTATATGCATCATAAGGCATACTTCTTCAAATTCCCTAACAAAGAAGTATGCGTCCTCTGATTCTAAACCATGAAATTTGGGAAGAGTGTTAATGAATTGTGGCTTTAACTCAAAATTATTGCCGTTTGCTTCAGGAAGTTTTATGCAAGATGGAAGTGAAGTTCTGATCGGGTAAAATCTATCCTGAAGTGATGCCATCACCAGTTCTGGATGCAAGGGTAGAGAAGTATTTCTTGTTAATCTGGAAGTTGAAGGATCTCTCACCCACTTTTGCATTCAGCACACCACAAACAACGCGAAGACAACAAACAATCGAAAAAGAACAAACAAACTAAGAAAGAAAAACAGCCACAAGCCTTAGTCTAAGGTACCTGGACCTAGACGACTCCTAACTGGTCGATTCTCCGGGGAAGTTGTTGCAGGAACTCGACTACAAGCTAATCGCCAGGAAAGGCAAAGCTCGGGGGGAGGTATCCGGGCGGAGCCACGGGCCTAATTACGCCAAACAACGGAGCTTTCGAGGCTTTACCTCTAAATCCACTTTCCTTAGACACCGATTTTGCAGGAGTATAGTTCTTGCAATTTCCAAACTCGGTTAATCTCTTAGTGAGTCCGAGATGTCCCTAGGGCCAACGTCTATTGATTTTTAGTTAAGGCTTGGGAAAGTGTGAGTGCACTTGGAGATGATTTTTGGGCTAAGGAAGGTGATGAAATCCCCACCTTATCTTGTTTATTTGGGTTTTGCCCTTAAAGTCAATTGTGCAAGTGTACAGATTATTCACAACAAGGTAACACTCAAAGCGGTAAATCACTCCAAATGTTGGTCCTATTCTATATGAATGCACACGTACCTTGTCTCCAGCACTTTTCAACAGAAATTGAAATGAATTGAAATAGACATGTGCCCTAAATGCAAAAGTCTAATCCAAATTTTAATTAAGCAACAAGTGAATTTCTGTTGAATTTATTACCCATGCATATGGTGAAGCATCCAAGGAAACTAAAAATTTGAAAGCACTTTTTTTTTCTTTAGCGGCGTTCGGCAACCCTGCAAACGAGTTTGTTAGTACTTCAATCGGAAAAACTCGCTTTTACACGAATCTTCCCGAGGGCAAATGAATCCTCGCGCAATGTCCTTGGCCACCTCTTTTGCTTCCCGTGAAAGTGAGCTCCTTGGTTCTTCTCCTACACACAAAAACAAAGAACAATCTTTAGTAGTGAACAATGAAGCCGTTCCCCTCCCCGGCAACGGCGCCAAAATTTGATCGGCAAAAAGCAAGCACAAGAAAAGTAGAAAGGGAGTGGGTCGAAGTTACTGCTTTTCCGATTCTTCCATAGTAGCGAAGTGGTTATACGGGTCGTATCCACAAGGAGGGAGAGCGATGGAAGCTTGATGCGGCTTTTATGTTCAAGACAAAGAATGTTCTTTGTTTCCAAATAAAGAATTGAAAAGTGAAAACAAGTTGTTTCAAGAATTGTTGGAAAATGTTTTGGTGGTTTGTAAAAGTGGGTTTTTCTTAATGGTAAAAACGCATGGCTAACTTTCTACTAATTGCTCCAACTAATCCCAAACTTCTTGAAGATGTGCCTCACGATGGATCATAGGCAAGCTTACCCCTGATGCAATGGAACTATTCACGTGGAAATCGAGTGAAAGTTCTTCCTATAACTTTGCTTTACACGACAAAAACTCGGACATTCCCATATCAAGATCCATTAGAAGGTGAGAATACGGGAAGACACGAGTGCACTAATGGTATCGGCAAAGTTAAAAGGAAAGTCTCTAACTTACAACAACAAGCAAAGTACAAGACTTATAGATCATCAAAAAAAACTGTTTAAGTATGAAATATAAGTAGGTAAATACTTGTAGGTAAGTTAGAGTTAGAACCCTCGTCTTAAGATGCCATAGCTCTCGTTTGCACAAGGCTTGTTGACACTATTGACTCATGTGGGTTATCAATTCAGTAGTTAAAGATTAGTGGGTTAGTAGTTAGTTAGCCATGCTATGGAGGAGTTAGTTACACATGGTGAAGAAAAGAACAACAAAAGAAAAGAGATAAAGAGAAAGAGTTACACTAAAGCAAGAACGTAAAAGCAAATGCAAGCAAATGAAAATAACTAGTAAATGGAAAGAAGAAAGAGAAGTAATTACTTGTATTATCTTGTCACCTTCCAATACAACTTGTACACACTCTCTCTCTCTCTTTCACTCTAATTGCCTAAGCTAGAACTAGAACTAGAAGAAGAAGAACAACAACTACAAACAAAATCAAAACTACACAATTCTTTTCTCTGGATTCCCCTCCTCAACTGAAGACCCCAGGAGGGCTTTTATAGGTATCAGGGACGAGAGGGGCCAGGGGACAAACCCTGGCCCAAAACGTGGCGCGCCGCGCGCCCACATAGCCGCGGAAATGCGGCATATGCCGCGTTTCCGTGGCAATACTTTTGTGGCGCACGCAGCGCCGCCTGCTGCGCGCCGCCTGGTTGTCCCCTGTCGGCTGGATTCCTGGTTTCTGGTTTTACACCTCTGGTTTTGACGAAAACCAGCCTCTTAAGTCAATGACCATCTTTTAAGCCTTTTAATCACCAATAATGGTGATTTAGACCTTCTTCTTCATTTACTCACCATGAACCTAGGATCAAGCAGGCAAGGATTTATTAGTAGAATTTTACATGAAATAAATATGAGAATGTGATGAAATTATTCAAAATTAGAGACTAATCACACCCACACACTTATCTTTTTGCTCGTCCCGAGCAAAACAAAATAAGAAAATTATTATACCACTTTCGCAGGTGACGCGATTGCACTGAGCATGTGCAACAAGCCTTTAAACCTCTAAGTTTCCCCTAGAGGAGGAGTGTTGTCTCCTGAGGGTTTTCAGCGGATTGCACCCACAAAAGCTAGTAAGTAAAGAAGTTAGTTGTTTAGAAAGAAATATATATATATATATATATATATATATATATATATATATATATATATATATATATATATATATATATATATATGAAAAAGAACTTTCAATCATCTAAATAAAAATGACCGAATGATGTAGGAATTAGGTTTAACCCTCATAAGTCCTCTTATATTTTAGCCTTCATAAAAGAAGAAATTATGGTTTTTCTTTAAATTTAGAAATGATCTTGTACTTCTAACTCATTCTTTTATTTTGCTTTAGATAGATATGCATACTGTGTAAGTGTGATGTGCTCGGGATTTTTCAACTCAACTTCGAATATTATTTTATTAATATTTACTTATTATTCCTGGTTCCATTAGGCTTTCTACTTCACTTATGTAGCACATATCAAACCGATGACTCCTAAACCAGATGGTCTTAGGGCACCAGGTGGAAAAACACCCTTCAGGTCAAATATGCAAGTGGAGTAGGCCACGAAATCAAGATTTATTTATAAAATTTATTTTCTGGCGTGAGTAATCATGCTTCTTGAGGCACAATTATCCAGCTCCTTTTTTTTTGGCGTGAGTAATCATGCTTCTTGAGGCGCAATTATCCAGCATTTTTTTTCCTTCAAGAGTTGTGTTTCTAAATCCCAAGCATGTGTGTGTGAATTATGCATATTCTATTAAGCTAAATAAAAGGTGTGAGTTATTTTCCTTATCCTTTCTAACTCTTTGGTCAAACCAATCTTTCTTATTTACTTAGGCAAAATAAAGATTTATTACTAAGGTTCCCGTAATTCTTATAATCTTTTGGTATTTTTATAAAGAGTATGAAATTTCTTTTCAATCTAAGAATTTTTTTTTTAAGAGAAAGAAAAAAGGAAAAGAAAAAGTGTTAGCACCCCCCACACCTATCCAATGCATTGTCCTCAATGAATGCAGATGAAAATGTAAATGTAATAAATAGGGGGAAGAGATGATGTCACCGTCTTTGAGGACTCGGGCCGGCCAAGTACGAAGAGGCTAAAGAAATGTCAAAAAGAATGTACACGGGGTAAGCATATACATTTTTTTTTAATTGTTTGTTGTGGTTAGGTGTATGATGGGGCAAAAAGAGTCAACACACTATCATCTGGAATCATCGGCTCAGTGGTCAAGAAGGGCTTCAGTCTTTGCCCATTCACTTTAAATTCCGTGTTATTTTTAGGGTCTGCAATGAGCACAGCACCGTGTGGGAAAACAGTGCGCACGATGAATGGTCCCGACCAACGAGTTTTCAGCTTCCCCGCGAAAATATGAAGCCTAGAGTTGTACAGCAGAACCCTATCTCCCGGTGCAAAGGTTTTCCGGGTTATGAGTTGGTCGTGAAAAAGTTTGGTCCTGCTCTTGGTGATTCGTGCATTCTCATAAGCTTCATTCCGTATCTCCTCTAACTCTGAAATCTGCCGTTTCCTAAGTTCACCAGCCTTGGTCAAATCAAAGTTGAGTTGCTTAATTGCCCAAAGGGCCCGGTGTTCTAACTCTACTGGCAGATGACAGGCTTTGCCAAACACGATTCTATAAGGAGACATCCGCGGCAATACTTTTGCGGCGCGCGCAGCGCCGGCTGCTGCGCGCCGCCTGGTTGTCCCCCTGTCGGCTGGATTCCTGGTTTCTGATTTTACACCTCTGGTTTTGACGAAAACCAGCCTCTTAAGTCAATGACCATCTTTTAAGCCTTTTAATCACCAAATAATAGTGATTTAGACCTTCTTCATTTACCTACCATGGACTTAGGATCAAGCAAGCAAGAATTTATTAGTAGAATTTTACATGAAATAAATATGAGAATGTGATGAAAATTATGCAAAATTAGAGACTAATCAAAAACCTCTCACCAATCTTGCCCTGACCTGGCTGATTAGCTTGTGGTCAAAGTCTACATTATACCTCCCGTGGATAGTCTAACCAGTTAAGAGTCGTCTAGGTCATAGGTCTACCCTAACTTAGTTTAAGACTTTTTTTTCTTTGTGTGCTTATTTGTTTGTTTTTTCTTTGTTTGTATTTTATTGTGTGATATGGCTTATAATAACAATTTTTTCAATTTAATGATAACCCATATTACACACCAACTTCTTTTTTGGATATTACCAACCCGGCATATCATAACTTTAACCAACCTAGTGTGCCGGATTGGTCTTATCCGAATCAATATAACCCATGCCCCCAATCTTATAACCATAATTTTCAGAATAATTTCAACTCTTCACAGAGTCAGTGGGGATTCACCTCCCCCGTGTCCAATTTTCAACCAACTTGTCCTCCTTATCTACCTAGTCCACAATATTTCCAAGATTCATACTTGTTCCATCAGTCCAAAATAGAAAACCATCAATTTTGGAAATGAGTACGCGTGAGTCCAAACAAAAATCACAAAATCTGATGGACTCACAATTTCACCATCAATTCCAAGATAGCACTTCATCTTTTCAACAAAACGATAAACCAATCAACTATGAAAAGATGCTTGAAGCCATGACTCAGGCTCAAAACGCTCGTAATCGTGACAAGATATGATGGTCCAATATCTACCCTTTCTGATGTCACTAACCATTCTGTTAGAGCCGAAGAGTCATGTTGTCTTGAAAAATAAGGTTCCATTTCAGAACAATCATTTGAACTTGTCCAAACCCAAAATTTGAAAATGACATTGACAGTTTGGCAAGTTATCTTTTCCTGAAATTGAACTTGAAAATGAATATGATCATGAACCTCAACTTAGTGATTCAATTCTACTTCCTGATTCAATTATGACTCTGGTATCTTAACCTGATTTCAACCTCTTTCCCGAGTCAACATTGGATCCTGTGCCAATTCATCATGAAGCTGAATCACCCATCTTTGATGATCATATCGAACTTGACTAATTTTACACTTTTGAAAGTCCTATTGACAAATTGACAAGTTCTCATTTTTATGATATTGAACTCAATGAGAAATGTGACCTAGATTCTCAAATCTGTGATCCAGTTCAAATTCCTGAATAAATAATGACTCCTGTTTTGTTACCGGACTTGAGTAACATTTTAGAGTCAGTTTTGATTCCCACACCTATCATTCTTGAACTTGAATCACCAATATTAAGTCACATTCCATTGTTGGAAAATAAATATGGACTTGAGTTTCAACTTCTAGACTTTGACCCACTTCCTGAACCAATTTCGACTCCTGAACCTTTACTTGACTTAAGTCGTCTTCCCAAGTCGGTATTAGTTCCTGTACTTCCTGAGTCCAAGTCAATCATTCTATCTTTTCACAATCCATTTTGGGACAAGGCGGTTGACAAATTTGACTCCGAAATTAATTATGGAATTTGAAAATTAGATGGGGTCAAATATTTAATAAAAATCATTCATGCATATATCATTTTAGTGGGTTATATTAGAGAAATTTCTGGTGGGTTCCTCCGAACTCCATCTAAAGTCGATTGGGCCGCATTTCGTGGACCAATCAGACCACCACCGGAACCACCACCTTAGGTATCATTTTCCTTCCCTTTCTTCTTTTTCATGCATCTATGCATTAATTCATACATTGAGGACAATGCATGAGATAAGTGTGGGGGAGGGCTCTAACATAACTTTTAAAAAAAATTAACATTTTTCTTTACTTTTAAAAACTTTTTGAAAATAAAAACAATATTTTGACATATTTTTTGTAAGAAATTAAGTCAATTTTAAGGAATAGGAAAATCAAAATTAGTATTTCTTAAACTTGGTCAAAATCAGATTATTTGTTTGATTTTTAGAGTTAGGAAGAGAATTTATCAAAGTAATTTAGTCTTGATTTTTACTTAATGAAATATGCACCCTTCATACACATACGCACTTAGGGTTCAAAAACAAAGATTCTTATGACTTAGATATAAAAAAAAATGAATGATAAACAAATCTAATTATTGATTAGCTAGGTGCTTTGGCCTAAGCAAGCCTTAGTATTTATGCGAAAGATGATTAGATACGTTTGAGAAAAAAATATATATAAAAAATCCTCTGATTAAGCTGGGTATTTGTGCCTAATAAAACATAAGTATTCACGCCTAAAAGGGGTTCATATAATAAAATCCTTAGTTTTGTGGCCTTATTTGCTCGAGTCCTTAAGTCCTTGGGGTGTTTTCTCGTCCGGTGCCCTAAGACCGTTTGGTTTGGGAGTCATCGATTAAAGGCTCGTTACATGGGCAGATTAGGAAGCCTAATAGAACTAAGGAATAACACCACAATATATATATATAAGGCATAAGAGTTAGAGTTAATGAACCCTTAGTCAAAATTTTCACGGTCACAAGGTGCATATAACTTAGGATAAAGTAATAGACTAAATGAGAAGTACAATTTGAATCCTTACTTTGATTGATAATATTTTTTGAATAGAGACTAAGTTTAGGAATGAAAAATTTAGTTTTCCTATAACTTATAGATTACTTAAATCTTACAATTATATTTCAAATATTTTTCTCTTTCAAAATGCCTTCCGAAAATACTAACTCTTTGTTTCTCTTTATTTATGGATTTTGTAGGTGTAATCCACTGAAAATCTTTACGAGACAAAACTTGTCCACTAGGGGAAACCTAGAGGTTTAACGGCTTGTTGCACATGCTCAGTGCAATCGCGTGACCTGCGAAAGTGGTCTAATAATCCTTAGTATATTTAGTTGTTTTGCTCGAGGACGAGCAAAAGATAGGCATAGGGGTGTGATTGGTCACTAACATTGCACATTTAATATCATATTCTCCTACTTATTATAGAATAAACTCTGCATTTTCCTAATTAAATGTTTAATTTATTTGTAGGCCCATTCCTAAAGGAGAGTGAAGAGAAATGAGCCCAAAGCCCACCAAATCCTAACTAAATTCAGAATAAATTCGAATTAAGGAATCAAGGCTAAATCTTGGCATATCAAGAGGTTGAAAACCGATTGAGAAGAATCCTCCCTGAATCGATCGGTTAAAGCTAAGGATCAAAGGCCATTTCGTCAAAATCCCGGACTTAACGAGAAATCCAACTGAAGATAAAGCCAGAACGCGAAACCAGAGAATTCCACCAACAGGGTGTGGCCACCTGGCAGGTGGCCACACCCTGGCCGCGGAAACGCGGCCAAAGCCATGTTTCTGCAGATCTATTAGAGAGTTAGGGGGAGCGTTTGCTCCCCTATCTTCATAGGATCCTGTAGGTGTGGTTTTGCCTATAAATACAGGGATTTTCAGAGCCTCCAGGGACGACCATGCAGAGATAGGAATTAGTCCAGTTTTTTCCTCTTTGTAGTATAGGTTTTTGTTTTCTTTTTATGTAATTTTAATTTGTATGTAAACTTAGGTTAGATTGAGATTCATGTAAGTAAGAGAGAGGCTTATGTTGAGAGTGACACCGATGTACCCTCCTCCTTTCTTCCATCGTTTCTGCAAGTAATAAAAGGTAATTAGTTTTATGTTTGTCTTTATTTTGTTTTCTTCTTCTTCTTTCTACTTCACCTCTTTTGGTTTTGATGAGCGTGCAAGTGAATCTAGAAGCATAAGTATAACAATGTTGTGTGAGTGCCAACGATAATTCGTGGTGATGTTCTCCTCCTCAAGACTCTGTATCACTTCATCCATGTTCGTCTTGATGATATAATGCAAATGGGGACTGAGCTCGATCCTATGGCTTATGCGTTGAATGCCTCCGAAGCAAGGTAGAACATGCAAAGGGTTCCAGGTAAGTCATCAACCAAACTAGGTAAGTATTTCTTTAATCTTCTTTCTTTTCTTTTATTTCTTAGTTTAGATCACCAACACGATTTCTTTCATCACTCCTTTCCCATTTCTTTGTAAATAATCATTCTCCATTTTTCTCCACCTTCTCCATCTATCGCTTTCTTTCTAACTTAACCTAACTCTTTTTCATTTTCATTTCTTAAAACAAAGAAGAACCTTCATTTTTCTTCATAAAGATTTCAATACAAACCTTGAACGCTTCTATCGTTAACCCTCCTTGTGGATCACGACCCGCATAGCCACTTGCTATTGTGGTAGAATTGAGCACTTGCACTTTTCATTTCAAATCCGAAATTTTGTATTCTTGTGTGCAGGTTCAAGCTCAATCAATATTAATAGGTGATTAGGTTCAACAAAAGTGTTTTGGAGCTTTCACATGGTGATTCAAGAGCCCGAGCGTCAAAGTTCATATCTAGCACTCATTGGAGTCAAGCTCGGTGGATCACATTTGGATCGAGTCGACTTGGAGACGGCGCTCTACAAGAAGACTTCGGTAGATTGTTTAGTTTATAGTTTAGATCCATTTGTTAAAGATTAGATAGTGTGATATGCTCAAGTTCATAACACACACACTTGTTTAAATTTCATGTTTTGGTTTTCGTTTTTGGTTTAATCGATCTTGGTTTTCATTAATAGATAGAATCAACAAGTTTACATGGTTTAATGTATATTAGATTTGTTCTATATACATGTATGCTTCAACTATTTAAACAAACTTAGCTTGATAATCTATTTCAAGAGTTTAGAGTTTTGGTATTTTAACAAAACTTATTTTCGGATTTAAAGTCAAAAATAGTGATATAGATATGTTTCATGTATATTGGATTCTATCCATATACTACATGCTTAAATGTTATTTCTATATCATGTTTTTGTATTTGGATGAGTTTTGGACAAAACGATTTTCCATTTCTAAAATTCAAGTTTTGGAAAATACGGATTTTGTTTTTCGGCAAAATTTCCATAATACAAAAAGAGTTCAAAATGTTTGTAACTTGGTTTGATTTTTACTCAAACAAGTTTGTATTTCAAATAGAATATAAGAACTTATTTTTATGAATTTTTAGAGATTTTATGGGATTTATTTGGTAATTAAAAACCCAATTTACAAATCCTATAACCAGCCTCGCCAGGCTCTGGCGGTCGACCGGGCCGGTCGACCGGACCCAGAGTCAATCGACCGGATCGGTCGACCAACATGCATAAGAACATGCACGCTGACCAGCCACTTAGACCGGTTGACCGAGCGATCGACTGATTGAAAGTACCCCACTCTCGGGTGGGGGCGGTCGACCGGACGGTCCACCGTAAGGCTTAGCACGGTCGACCGAGCGGTTGACCAGCCAGGGAGCAACTGCTCTCTAGAATTAGCGTAGTCGACCGGGCGATCGACCGTCAGGCTGAACGGTCACTTTTTTGACCGTTGGCTGGTCGACCGGAAGGTCATTTCTGACCTTGTCAGCTGCCAACGCACAAATTTTTATGGGGCCTATTTATACCCCATTTGAGAAAGGTTTTGACAAAAGTTTTTTAGAGCAAAATTTTCCTACTTCTCTAGTGTTTAAATAACAAGTTTTTAGAAGATTTTTGGTTCAAAAGATCTATCTTTATTTGTTTTAAAGTGTTGAAAATTCAAAGAAAAAGAGAGTATTTGGGAATTGGTTTTTGATCTCTAATTCTATATCTATCTTGTAAATTTCCCAAGTGTTTTTCTTTGTTCAAAACACTTTGTTTTCTCACACTTGAGCTTATCTATCTATCCTATCTATTAGGATCATTGTTTTGTGAGAAAGAGATAGTTTGTGGATGTGGAAACCACCAAGTTGTAAACCCTCCTACTTTGTGTTATCCCTCTTGTGTAGAGGTTGACTTTTGAAGTGGTAGCTTTGTGCTCTATCTCTCTAGTGAGAGGTTGATTGTGTTTGTATTGGCTTTGTGCTTATCCCTCATTTGTGAGGTTGATATTGGTGGCTTTGTGCCTAGCCTCTAAGTGTAGAGGTTGTGTTGTAATTGAGAGAGGAGTTGTGTACTCCCGGTTGTATTGCCTCAAATCCTCAGTGGAGGTTCCCTGTATGGGAGTCCTGTGTGGACAAGTTAGTGAAAATCCTTCTGTGTGAAGGCAGGGACATAGAGCTGTGTGCTCGAACCTCGAAATAAATTTCTGTGTTTGCGTTTGATCCGTTGACTCTTACTCTCTCTTTTACATTATGCCTTGCATCATTTTATATTGCTCATTCATATATTATATGCTTGGCTTGTTTTGTGTGTGCCTCACTTGTATTTAACCACGAGAGCTTCATATAACATATCAACTCTTATTTAGAGGAATAAAGTGGAGTTAGTCCAGAGCCCTTCACCGGGAATTCGACTACTCTCATTGTTGACATTAAGTGTGTTGCCTATTAAGTTTTAATTTCTGCATTTTGATCATTAGATTAGACGTACACCTATTCACCCCCCTCTAGGTGTACTTACAGTTCCCTGTGTGAGAAGTTCTGTGTGGACGCATTAGTGAAAATCCTTCTCTGTGAAGCGGGGACGTAGAGTAGTGGCTCGAACCTCGAAACATATCTTTGTATTTGTGATTGATCCACTATCTCTTAGTTGTCTCTTTTATACCTTGTATTATTTCATATTGTTCATATCATACATATATGCCTGGTGTTGATTGTGTGTACCCATACTTGTGTTTAACCAAGAGAGCTTCAAATGGCATTATTTAGAGCAATTTAGAGGCGATAATCCAGAGCCCATCACTGGGAATTTGGTTACACTCTTTGGTTACACTAAGTGTGCTGCAATTAGTTTTTAATTCCGCATCATTTGTCATTTGATTAGACATACACCTTTTAACCCCCCCCTCTAGGTGTATTTTCAATTAGTACAAGAGCCTACGCTCCTGATATTAGGTTTAAATACCCAGGAGTGAGATCTTGGCTAGCTAATCTATATTAGCATTTGCACATTTTTTTGTTAACATACACTCTTGGATTTCATGACCCCTCCTATGTTTGATATTTCTAACATCGATGTATTAAAGTTTAAGATGAGCATATACCTAAAAACCCTAGGAATGCATGTTTACCTTGCTACTTCCTAGAAATCCTATCTTGGTAATAACAAGCATATAGAACCAATGCACAAGCCCTAGAGGCACTTAGGCAAACATTAAGCAAAGAATATTTGTATATGATTTCTCATTGTGACTCCGCTTTTACAGTGTGGAACACTTTGACCTCTCCCACGCTACAAACGATGAAATATGTGGAAGAGGAATCTAGTGGAGATGAGTCGTGACTAACCTTGCTACATGGTCCATGGGAATGACTCCCTTGAGGTAAAGTCGGACACCCAGCTAGATGATTGTGCTAGTTATTCAAGTTATGATTATGTTGATGCTGATGCATTAAATGAAGAACTATCTATTGGTTGTGAAACCTTGCTTGAAAAGTACCAAGGTTTGGAAAGAAAAGTCTTAACATAAAAGAAAAAAATAAGGATTTATTTCCAAACTTAATATGGCTTTGCAAGGGAGGGATGAGATTTCTAATGAAAGGGACTCATTGAAATCCCAACTCGAACTTGTTTTAAATGAAAACAAAATTTTGAAAAACAAAAATAATTGTGAAGAGATTTTGAAGAAAAATGAGGCTTTGTCTTCAAAACTCTATTTTGTTTTAAAAGAAAATGAATCTTTGAAAAATAAAATTGTTTTAATTTCAAAGAATTAGATTTGGTTTCTAAGGAAAATATTTCCTTAAAAAATGATTTAGATTCCCATGTTTGCCATGCTACATAGTTTCACCATCTAGTGTACTTATTGCATTCTTCACCTCTTCTATTATTGAAAATGATCTATGACTTTAAAGAAGAATGTTGATAGTTTGGGCTCCACTTTGAGCCAATATGCTATGAATCATAAGAAATTGGAATCCATATTTCGCAAGAAACATGCACCACATGTTCATGCATACCATACACGGCATACACATGCTTCTCATGTTCACACACATGAAATGATGTATGCTCATGTGTACACTTGTACACATTGTGGACGTAAGGTCCACCTTGCAAAATTTTATTATGATAGATTACATACTTCAAATTTTGCAAACAAGTTTGTTTGGGTTAGAAAAGGTGCTAACCCGCATGGACCCAATAGAGTATGGATATCAAAATCTACTCCTATTTTATTTGATGTAGGTGTGGGCTCGCGCATGACGTGAGAGTAATGGTGCTTTGATGGTGGATGTGTTCTGAGCTAAATGGTGACAAATTTTGGATGCATCACTTTCAGGGAAAGTTTGGTGGGAGGACCACCATGGTTTGGAGATCTAGAGATTAGCCCTAAAGGTTTTGGTAACTATCTCTAACTCCTTTTTAGTTTACATGATTTCATATTATTGGTTTTTTAACATGTATTAGTTTTCTTTTTTTTCATGACTAATATGTTAAATTCCATAATAATTAGATTTGTGATATACATATGTAGTATTTTGAGATACACCCATGTTTATATGGATTCATATTTTGTGGTCATTCTAGTGTTTAACTACTTTGTATATGCTAGCTCTAAGACATTTGCATTTACTTAATGATCATACTGTTTATGATTTTTATGTTTCATATTTTGATTACTTGTTTAGATATAGTTTTCATTAAAACTTGTGTCAAAACTTTTACAACTAGTGAGCCACATTTGACTTTTGTATGTTTGTGCTTAATTACTTATTTGTACCCATTAGATGTACTGGTATAGCGTAGTTTTGATGATTAGTACATTTTGACTTGTATTATCTATTTTGTACATGTTTTTTATGAAAATATATTTAGCTTCATGTATATGTTAATTTTGCCAAAACATTAAGATATACATGTATACCCTTGAATCACTTGCTTTTATGTAAAATTCTATTATGGACTCATTTGTATTTGGGATATGTACGCATACTTTTAGTTTAGACAAAACATACATATACCTTGAAGCTTATCTATTTGATGATTTTCATGTTTTTGATAAGGAACTTCATATGAGCTTTATTGCCTATTTCCATGATTATGTTTTTCACATAATTCTCATACACTAATTACTTGATATTTTCTCATGACTTTATTTTCATGAGTCTTATATGTTCTTTATAGACTTTGAGTGTCAATTGTTGAGTGATTTTCATATTTTCATGGATTTATTCTTGATTTATTCCTTGCTTGAAGGACTTCGTACTAGTTTTCAAGATTATCATAAAACTATTTGCGTATTCTTCATTTTAGAAGAGTTTTCAGTCATGTTAAAATATTTTCAAATTCTATTTTTGAAAACCCCTTCCTTCTAAAGGGCGGTTGGATGGGCGACCATGCCTTGTATGCTCAAATTGAATTTTCTTTTAATATGTGCATAAATAGGGAGGTAGTATGAGTTATACAGTTGATCCTCATTATATTTTCAATTGGTATCACAATTGATATTTTCATGTTTGTATACTCATATTTGTGTTTTCTATATATGTATGCTTCAAACTCTAAATAGTATCAATTTCGATTGGTATTTACATTTTCATACAAAAATATATGATTTGATTGTGCTCACAATATCTTTACATCTTAAAGCGCAAATTATAGTCATCCTAAACTTGATTTACTCCTTAATGATAATTATTTTTCAATTGGTATCTTATACAAGCTTATGCCTTGTTTTTATTGGTATTTCATAAAAGAGGAGAAAATTTTTTGTTTTATCTTTCAATAAATTTTATTTTCAATTGGTATTTTACTTTCATTCTTTATGATAAAAAATACTTTATTTTGGTATATGCTAACATTTTCAATATTCGTATCAATAATCTTAAATTGGTATTATTCTCAATTTGGTATCTTTACTGTAAAATATTTGTATTTTAAAAAATTTGGTTTGTATTTTCAATTAGTTTTTACTTTCAATTGATATCAACATCTTCAATATATATTTCAATTGATATAAAAAACGTACAATGTTTCATTTTCTATTGGTACCAAAAATTTACAAGATGTTTTCAATTGGTATCTTTTGGTATATTAAAAATTTTGTTTATTTTCAATTGGTATCATAAGTTGGAATCATAATGTTTCGATATATACCTTTATCATAGATTGGTATATTTTTCATTGGTATCATAATGTTTTAATATGTATTGCTTAAATGCGAGGGAAGCTTAACATCTTCTCTATATATAGATTCATGTTGAGTGTATCTCATATTGAGGAGCATGACCTCCCTTCTTTATGTCTTACACGTGTGTAGAGGGAGCTTCACATCTCCTTTTATATATTGTACATTATGTGTTATGTGATTAGGGTTTAGTCATCTTTTTTTCATGTAATGCATGTATGCAGGGGGAGTTAACTTTACATCTCTCCTCTTCATGAATGTATATTGCATATATATTTTTATTGTTTTATTTGTTTTCGCCCATTTGTTGATGATTTGACAAAATGGGGGAGAGAAGTTTTGGAGTTTTATATATGCATGTTTATTTTCTTGTTTTATGCATATATGTTTTGTTTATACAAAAAGGGGGAGAAGTATTTATGAAAAAGGGGAGAAGTATTTGGAAAGTTTTATTTAGGTTTATTTCCTCATTTATGCATGTATGTGTTGTTTGGTTTATGCATTCATTGAATATCTTTATTGTTCATTGCAATGCATGAGTTAAGGGGGAGCTTCTATGAAGCTTAACTTTAATCCATGCATATATAACTCCATGAGTTTTGTCATCATCAAAAATGGGGAGATTATTGGCCCAGAGGCCCATCAATCTAGTTTTGATGATGATTAACTCATGTAGTTATAGTTTACTAATAATCTTGTGTTTAAAAAGTTTCAGTGATTGACCAAGATATTAGTAGGTGTTTAGCTTCAACAAAAGAGTTTTGAGGCAAACACATGTTGATTCAAGAGCTCGCGCGTCAAGATCGCATCTAGCACTCGGTTGGAGTCAAGCTCATTGGATCGTGTTTGGATCGAGTCGGCTTGGAGATAAGAAGACCTCAGTTTGTTTAGTTTAGATTTTTAGGTCTTGTGTAAAGATTAGATAGTATTGATATGCTTAAGTTCACACACACACACACACACACAAGTTTAAGTTTATTGATTTTAATTTTTGGTTTAATCAGTTTTGGATTTCAAGTCAAAAACATAGATATATATCTTATATGTATATTGGATTCTATCCATATAAAACATGCTTCAAATTTCTTTCAATATCATATTTTGTATTTACATGAGTTTTGGAGAAAACGTTTTTCCATTTCAAAGTTTGGTTTTTTGACAATACCGTTTTTGTATAAAGGCCAAATTTCTATACCACAAAAATAGTTCAAATAGTTTGTAATATGTGTTGGTTTTTAGTCACATATATTTGTTATTCAAAGATCTTATAAGAACTTATTTTTGTGGAATTTATGTGATTTTATGGTATTTTATGAAAGTTAAAAAGACAAGTTTTCAATACCCTTAATTCCCAGCCAGATCAGCTGGCGGTCGACTGGAGCGGTCGACCGATGTGCACGAGGACGTGCACATGGCCGACCAACTCGGCCGGTCGACTGTATGGTCGACCAACTGAAAGCACCCCACTCTCGGGTGGGGACGGTCGACCGGGTCGTCGACCATTGGCTGTGGTCGGTCGACCGAGCGGTCGACCAGAGGCACAATGGTCATAACTATGACCATTGCGCCGGTCGACCGGGCGGTCGACCGGAGGTGCATTTCTGCCCTTCCAGTCTGCCAACGGGCAGATTTTTGAGAGGTTATATATATGCCTTCTCTTGAGTTGTTTCGAACAAGTTTTTAGAGAACAATTTTTCCCACCTTTACAAGTGTTTAACAACAAGTTTTTAAATTTTTTTTGGTGCCAAAAAGATTTATTCTTTATTTGTTTAAAGTATTGGAAAATCAAAGAAAAGAGAGTCTTTGGGAGAGTGATTTTTGGATCTTTATTTCAATATCTATCTAGTATTTTTTTCCTAAGAGTTTTTCTTTGTTATTTTCATTCCAAACACTTTATTTTCTCACACTTGAGCTATCATCTCTATCCTATTTATAGGATCTTATTTTTGTGAAAAATTGGTTTGTGGTCTATAGTGATCACCTAGAGTTGTTTGTGATCACCAAGAGTTGTAATCTTTCTTTGCTTTGAGTATCCCTCTTGCGTAGAAGTGATTTTGAAGGAGTTTGAGTTGGTTGTTATCCCTCTAAGTGTAGAGGTGATTGAGGTTGGAGTTTTAGCTTTATGCCATCCCTCTAGTGAGAGGTGATTGTGTTGGCTTTGTGCCTATCCCTCTAGTGAGAGGTGATTGTTATTTGGCTAAGTACCCTATCCCTCTATTGAGAAGTTGATCTTGTGTGGCTTAGTGCCTAGCCTCTTGTGCAGAGGTTGTTGTTTGAGAGAGGAGTTGTGTACTCCAAGTTTGTATTACCCAAATCCTCAGTGGAGGTTCCCTGTGTGGGAAGTCATGTGTAGACGCATTAGTGAAAATCCTTCTGTGTGAAGGCGGGGACGTAGAGCAGTGGCTCGAACCTCAAAACATATCTTTGTGTTTACGATTGATCCACTATCTCTTAACTCTCTGTCTTTTATACCTTGCATTGTTTCATATTATTCATATCATACATATATGCTTGGTATTGATTGTGTGTGCCCATACTTGTGTTAAACCAAGAGAGCTTCAAATAGCACCTCAACTCTTATTTAGAGGAATTTATAGGAGATGGTCCAGAGCCCATCACTAGAAATTCAGCTGCACTCTTTGGTTACACTAAGTGTGTTGTAACTAGTTTTTATTCAACATCATTTATCATTAGATTAGCCATACACCTATTCACCCCCCTCTAGGTGTATTTTCAGTACTGATAGGAGTTTTGTTAAACTTCATATCTTCTAGCTCAAATTTCTTGATAAGTTCTCTTGTGTACTTCGATTAATTGACGAAGATCTCATCAATCATTTTTGCTTGATTTGGAGTCTAAGGAAATAGTTGAGCTCTCCCATTATACTCATTTCCGAACTCTTCTTCATGCATGATTTAAAATCCTTACAAAGCTTTTTTTTAGTAGATCCAAAAAGGATAACATCAACAGAAATTTGTACTATTAAGATATCATTATCAACATTCTTTGTAAACAAAGTGGTATCCAACTTTGCCTCTAATAAAAATATTGTCAAGAAGAATGCTACTAAGTCTTTCATACCAAGCATTTGGAGCTTGTTTTAAACTATACAAAATATTTTCAAGTTTAAAAATAAAATCTGGATATGTAGGATCTACTAACCCAGTGGTTGTTTAAAATACACCTTCTCTTCAATAAAACCACTCAAAAATGCACTTTTAATATCCATTTGAAAAAGCTTGAAATTCTTAAATGAGGCAAAAGCAAGGGTCATTCGTATAGCTTGCTACAGGTGCACATGTTTTCTCAAAATTGATGTCTTCGATTTGGGTGTAACCTTGGGCCACTAGCATAGTTTTATTCCTAATTACATTACCCAACTCATCCAACTTATTACAAAAGATCCATTTAGTGTCAATAGTTGGCCTATCATGGGGGCCAGAAACAAGGTGTCAAACTTGGTTGCGCTCTTGATTGAGCTCTTCTTGCATTACAAGTAACCAATACGAGTCGCCCTCGGCCTCGATGATATTTTTGGGCTCAACGTGTGATATGAATGCAAAATGATCACATATATCTTGGAGTTTGGAGCGAGTGGCTACCCCCTTGGATACATTACTTAAGATGAGATCTTTGGGATGACTTGCTGCATATCTCCAATCCTCTGAAAGTGGTTAAGTTGGCTCCACTTCAACATCTTGGACTTCACCATTTGCATTGTCCTTTGTCTTGTCTTACTCTTCTTCTGCCAGTAAGTCTTTCATGGAATCTTCTCAAGATTTTCACCTAAGAAATCAATCTCTACAATATTTTATACTAACAATTTTATCCTTTGAGTCATCTCTGAAAGTGACGGTGCCACTTTCATGGTACCTTGATAGAGTTGCGATGTTGTTGATGTCTCATGTTATGTGCTTTGAGCAACAACTATCAAGGTACCACCGCTCTTTATGTCTTGGAGTCTTGGTGCATACCAATATCAATTAACAAAGGGGCTGACTTTGGTACCCAAATTTTCATAGGTCCTAGAGTATTAGTCTTTCGAACCCAAACATGACCATTTCAAATATTAATCCTATCGTAGCTAAACTTGGCCTTTCCGGTCACAATAGGTGCATGGGTACACCTTGGCATATGAAACGCATGAGCAGGCGCAACATGGTGTGCATGATGTGGTTGTGATTGTGGTGGTGTGTGAGTATGATGGTATATGTAAGAAACATGAGGGGATGGTTTTCATTGAGTTTGCCTCTTTGAAAACATATCTTCAAATCTAGCTTTGTCAAATCACACTTTTTCAAAATATTACTTAAAGTGTTAATCTTATTTTTCATCATAGAAATCTCATTTTCATAATAGTTGAAAATTTAGCTTTGCAAGAAAATATTTATGCGTCAAAATCATTCTGTTATTTTTAAAGAGTAGAAGATAAAATCTCTTTTTCTTTTGAAATGACATCTAATTGATCTTGAAGAAGTTCATTTTCTATCTACATTTCTAAATACTTTTTTTTGAAAAAATCATAGTTGTTGAAAATTTCTTCAAAAGCTTCACCTAGTTCATCTATAGATAACTCACATTCATCAAGAGCAGATTTAGAAGTTACCTTGGGTGTGTACTCCTTAGTCATGAAACACACATTTGTCGTATCCATCTCTTCCTCAGATTCGCTTTCAAAATCCCAAGTTGCTTTCAATACCTTCTTTTTGTAATGCTTCTTGGAGGTTGTAGGTTTCCTCATTGTCTCCAGGCAATTGGCAATGATGTATCCAGGCTTCCTACTATTGTAGCAAACTGTCTTCTTATCCTCCTTCACTTGCCATATTCTACAGTTGTTGAACTTGGTCTTTTATACATTCTCACATTCTTTACGAGGAGGAACAATTCTTCATCATATTCTTGGTCATCTCCTTCTTTCTCAGAGATGGTAGGAATAGATATGAAGGCAATAGTCTTCTTCTTTTGGTGTGCCATCTCCTCTCTAGCCTTTCTTTTTATCTCATGATGTTTTTAGGTTCCCAATGAGACCAATGTGCTTCATCTCTTCTTTGTCATTAAGCTTTTTCAAGATAGTAGACTTGACCTCCCAAGATGGTGGACGAGCACGAATGGCCTTCCTTATCTTTTGATCATTATCAATTTTATCACCTAGAAAAGCATGACCATTTGTGATTTTAGTAAACTTGGTAATCATGATATCAATGGTTTCATTTTCATTCACATTAAAATTTTTATATTGGGAATGCAAGAGATCAATTTTGGCTTTCATGACTTGTGATGTTTCCTCCTATGTGACAACCAAGTGTGACCAAATCTTGTACGCAGATTTGCAATGAATTAGAAATGTCATCATCATTCAAGGTTTGAAGAAAGATATAGTGTGCTTTAGAATTAGGATCAAACTCCTTCGTTGGAATACAGATCAAGTGTCCACATCACCATGGGGTACGCTAAAGGATTTCATCACCGCTTTTGCAATCTGGCTTCTTATGGATTGCAAGTACACGATCATCTTAACTTTTCATATGGCAAAGTTAAGACCATCAAACTTAGGTGGAATCTTGAGTCCTTCAGCCATGGATACTAGTGAAAATAGCAAACATATGATGCAAATGAATGATTAGCAAGAGGATCACTCTAAGATGGATAAACCAAAAACTAGAGGCCAACCTCTGATGCCCATTGAAAATAAACCTAGAGGGGAGTGAATAGATTTTATGGTAACTAGTTGCGAAAATGGAATAATTAAAAAGAATAATGCAAATGGTCGACTCAAATCAAGAAATGAAATCGGATTCCCTATTAAGTGCTCCAGAATTTTTCCTCTATATTCTTCTATTTAAGAGTTGAGATATTCAATCACCTTCTTGATTGAAAGAGGAAAATTGACAAATATGAATGATGCTAGCAATACACAGCATGTGCATAAAGGAAAAAACACAAGTGTAAGCAATAGAGATAAAGTAAAAGTGAGAAAGAAAGTAAGCGCAAACACAAAAAATTTGTTTTGAGGTTCGAGCAAATTGTTCTACATCCCCATCTTCACCGTATGAAAGATTTTCATTATCCACTTAGGATCTTCTACAAAAAAGTTACAATGGTCTACACAAGACCCGGAGTACACAACTCAAACCATCAATCATCTACATAGAGGTAGCATAAAACCAATGAAGTTTACAAGCTCTTGGTAACCACAAATATCAGAAACCCTCTCGTTACAACTTCCTGTATAGAATGAAAACAAAATCTCAAGAAGTTTGTATGAGATAAAATTCAGTTTAGAATAATGAATTTGAGAGCATAAAACTTGCGGAAATTGATTTGAAATTGAGAGCACTTGAAACTTGAAAACAAGAAAAGTTTTGAACTTTTCTCTTTAATAAAACTTGATTTTTCTTCAAAAATTCTCAAAAATTGTTATTAATCCACTACAAATGAACAATATATATAGGCAATAGGTAAAAGTCATAGTGGAGTCAACCATGGGTATTAGGTGGGTGATTAGACCTAAAAACTGCAAAAATACCTATTGGAGAAAGTTAAATAATTAGCAGATTTAAAAAATAACTATTACTGCAGCAAGGACAGCCTGTCGGTCGACCACACGGTCGACCATACAGCCTAATTCAAAAAGTAGCCATTGCTAGTCAGGCGACCAGTCGATCGACTGAAATAAACAAAAAGCACTTACATGAGGAATTATCGACTGGTCGACTGACCGAAGTGCTAAAATAAAGTACGCCTAGAGGGGGTGAATAAGTGTAATGCTAATCTAATAGCAAACACTACGAAATTTAAAAAGACTAATGCAAACGGTCAACTCAAAACAAGAAGTAAAGCCAGATTCCCCATGAATATCTCTAGAACTTCTCATTTATATTCCTCTAGATTAGGAGTTGAGGTGCTTAATTGACTCCTTATTGAGATGAATGAAAACCGATAGTAAGAATGATGAATATGATGGAAGTAATGAATAACATGTACAAGAGAAGTAAAAGCACAAGTGCAAGCAATAGCAATAGAGTGAGAGCAAGAGAAAATAATCGCAAACACAAGAGATTTATTTTGAGGTTCGAGCACAGAGCTCTATGATCGGGGGATGACCGCGCACAAAAAGTGTATATTTTGAAATCGATATTTAAAGTGTGTGTGCTTTGGCTTCCTCGATACTTCCGTTATAGCATAAAGGCTAAAACTAGTCGAATCCAGAAGGACGGGAGGCGATAGAAGCTTTGCCGGTTAAATCACGTGTTTGTTAAAGATTCTTCAAAGTTTTAAAGAATGAAAAGAAAAGAAAGCAAAGAATGAAAAGAGAGATATGGTGAAATACGAAGAAGTGGGAAACATTGAAAAGAATGATATTTGTGATTTTTGGATTATTTCTAAAACAAGTGAAAGAGAAAGAAAACTCACGGCTACTAACTACTAATGACTCCACCAACACGCTAACCTCTTAGTGATAGTTGCCTCACATGTATCATTGGCTATCACTAGTCCTTGGTTCAAGAGCTTTACAAAGCATAGCCCATATGTAACTCTTCACATCCCAACTCAACAAGACAAGTGCAAGCTACACTTACATCATCAAAACCCGATAAGAGCAAGCATGAAGTAAAGTAATGTAAGCTTGTTAGTGGTTAGGAAGTTAGAGTTAGATCCATCATCATGAGCCATCAATGGCTCTTGCAAGAGCAAGCCAAAACGAGGCTATTAGATTCATGTGGATTATCATCAAAGAAGTTAGCAAGTTGGTGGCTAGTAGTTAGTTGCCATGAGAGAAAAACTAGTTACACATGTAAAAGAGATTAGAGAGAAGAAAACAAAGATAAGGTAAGAGAGCACCTTTCATAGATTGTCACCTTCTATTACAAGCACTCTTGCTTCCCAACATGTACCACTCTCTCTCCCTAATACAAGATCTACTAAAATGGAAAATACAATGGAGGAAGATGAACTAACCTAACCTAAACTACTCTAAAATACAAAATGGAGAAGAACACTACACTAAACTCTGCCTATCTCCCCGTCAAGAACCCCAGGGGGGTATTTATAGGCGTCAAGGGAACAGGGGGCCAGGGGACAAACCCTGGTCCGAGGCGGCGCGCGCCGCGCGGCCATATGGCCGCGGAAACGCGGCAAAAGCCGCGTTTCAGCGGCAGTTCTTGGGCGGCGCCGCATGGGGCGGCCAGGGGACAAGAAATGACCCCAAACGGCACGGGCGGCGCCGCCGTATGGCCGCGGAAACGCGGCAAAAGCCGCGTTTCCGCGGCGTTCCTTGGGCGGCGCACGCGGCGCCGCCTGCTGCGTGCTGCGCGGTTGTCCCCCTGTTGGCTAACGTGCCCGGTTTCTGTTTAGCGCCCCTGGTTTTGACAGATATGCTCCTCTAGTTCAATGGCTATTTTAATACCCCTTTAATCACCAATTAAATGGTGATTTGGGTCTTCTTCTTCATTTGAACTCCATTGACCTAGGATCAAGCAAGCAAGGTATTATTAGCAGAATTTATTTATCAAATAAATGTGAGATGTGATGAAAATTATGCAAAATTAGAGACTAATCACACCCCCACACTTATCTTTTGCTCATCCCGAGCAAAACAAAAACTAAGAAAATTATTACACCACTTTCGCAGGTGACGCGATCGCACTGAGCATGTGCAAGAAGCCGTTAAACCTCTAAGTTTCCCCTAGAGGAGGAGTTTTGTCTCCTGAGGGTTTTCAGCGGATTACACCCACAAAATCCATAAAGAAAGAAATCAAATGTTAGTATTTTGAAAACATATTTTGAAATAGAGAAAAGTGTTGAAATATTTTTGCGAAAATATAAGTGATCTAAGGTCATAGGTTAACCAGAAATTGTTCTTTCTTAAACTAAGTCAAAATGCAAAAATCTTGTTATAAATTAAATGTAAGAATTTAAAATTGAATTGACTCTTTGATCTTTCATAAAACTCTTATAAAAATATGCACTTTGTGAACAGTGAAGGTTTTTGGGATATCGACTCTAACTTTCATGCCATTTATTTATATTATTATATATATTTTTTTTTTCTTTTTCTTCCCTTAGTTTTATTAGGCTTTCTTATTTACCCGGGTAGTGAGCCTTTAGCCGGTGACTCCCAAACCAGATGGTCTTAGGGCACCAGATGAGAAAACATCCCTCGGACTTAAGGACTCGAGTAAACAAGGCCACAAAACTAAAGGGGATTATTTATATATATATATATATATATATATATATATATATATATTTTGTCCACCATTTTAGGTGTGAATAATCATGCTTCCTGAGGCATAATTACCCAACTTCAATAAGTGGTTTTATTTTTTATTTTTTTATTTTTTTTAATGGCATTTCTAGTCTTTGTTTCAATCCCAAAAATTGTGTAAGTGTGAAGTGCATAAATCTAAGGCAAAAATTTTAAGATCAAATTATCTTTTCAATCTCATTTTCTTATCCTAAAATTTAAACAAGATCTGTTATTTTGACTCGGTTTAAAATTTCATAATTTTAGGTCTTCCTAATTCCTAAGATAATCTTAATTTTCTTAAAAATAAATCAAAAACTATTTCTCTTAATTCAAAAAATTTGTAAAAGAAAAGAATTTTTTTATTATATATATATTTTTTTAATTAAAAAGAAGTGTAAAAGAAAGAAAATATAAAACTAACTACGTTAGTAAACCCTCCCCCACACTTATCTCATGCATGGTCCTCAATGCATCGTGAATGTGTATAGACATGAAACAAATGGAGAGGGAAGGAAGATTACCTCAAGGGGGTGGCTCTGGTGGTGGTCGGATTGGGCCAAGCGTGGCGACCCAATCAAAATAGCATAGATCGTGTAGGAATCCACCAGTGACCTCTCTAATATGACCCAGCAAAAGAATGATGGACTAAATGGTCTTATTTAAAAATTATCACCATGTAATTTCCAATTTTCAAAAATAATTATTGAGTCATTTTTGTCAACCTTCTTGTCCAACAATGAAGTGTGTTGTTTGAAAATGATGGATTTGGACTCAAAGGGATCAGGAATAAAAACCGATACCGACTCGGGAAGTTGACTCAGATCAAGTCGAGAGTCAACAATGAGAGTCGTAATTGGTTCAAAAATAGGGTCCAAACCAAAGAAGTGATGTTCACACACTTTCCCCATAAATGAAGTGTGATCATGAGAGATTGGTGATTCCATTTCACGGTGAATTGGTACAGGATTCAACGTTGACTCCGGAATAGAGAAAAAATCTGGTAAAGATACCGGAGTCATTATTGAATTAAAAAGCGAAATGGAATTACTAACATGAGGTTCAGGATCACAGTCAGGTTCGGTTTCAATTTCAGGAAAGGGATAACTTGCCAGAATGTCCAGGCGACTTTCATAACTTGGAGCGTGGTCAAGTTCAAATGTATGTTCTGAAATTGAAGTTGGATTTCCAAAATGACATGATTCATGGGTCCAATCAGTAGAGTTAGGGATATTAGAATTGGTCAATGGTTGACAAGAAAGATTTTCCTCGCTCTCATTGATCAGATCATTCATTATTGAGTCTAATATACTAACAGACAGGGTAACAGAATGTTGAGTCTGAATCAAGTCTTCCATACTTTTTGTAATTGATTTTTCTTGAAAAGATGAGTATGGGAGTCGATTTTGGAAATTGTGGTGAAATTGTGAGTCCATCGGATTTTGCGGTTGCTGCTCGGACTCACGCAAGGGTTCCATACTCAAGTCCAGTATTGAAGTTTGTTCATTTTGAAGTGGTGAGACTGGAAAAGATGAGTATGACTCTTGAAAATTTGGTTGAGAGGATGAGTCCAACATGTTTTGCATTTTATCACATAAGATTTCCAAACGCTTTTCTAGCTCAGATTCTTCTTCAATTGGATGCTCTAGAAAAGGAGGATGTGGAGTTTGATGTGGGAAGGATTGTGAATTGAGCAAATTTTGCATTTGTTGTAGGGACTCTTCCATACTCCTTTCCAATGATGATTTTTCTTCAATTGGTGGTTCAGGAAAAGGAGTATATGAATCAAAATTGGGGAATGAATATTGTGAAAATTGTGGACAAGATGATTGAAAATTTGACTCGGGGTCGGTGAATCCCCATGAACTCTGTGAAGAGTTGAAATTATTTTGAAAATTATGGTCATATGGTTGGGGATATGGGTCATATTGATTCGGATAATCCCAACTCGGCATAAATGGTTGGTTCTGTTGGAACTTGTTTTGATGAAGACTTATGTGACGCATGTCATTTGAAGCTCTAACACATGACGAATCAAGAGTTCTACATGATCAAGATGTCCCAAGGAGAGTTGATATGATGTATTTTGTAAAGATGAAATAGCATGTAAAAAGCCTTGACACACACATCATATCAATGTCCATTAGTCGACTAATACCTATGACAAGTCGACTAATAACATGTGTAGTCGACTAACCCAAACCCCTAGTCGATTAAGTCTTGTGTCCAAAACAGACCCAACTCTCTGTTTCTGCATTAGTCGACTTGACAGTCAATACTAGTCGACTAATAGCATCTTGTAGTCGACTAATCCCTTGACCCTAGTCGACTAATCCCTGGTCCAGTCGACTAACAGTTAGTTGCAGTCGACTTGAATCAGTTAAACAGAAAACTGTCACTCCAACGTCTCTTGACCTAGTCGACTAATACCCAAACATAGTCGACTAATAGAAGGAAAATTGCCTTGTCTAGTCGACTAACTCTATAGGCAAGTCGACTATAGGCAGTTTCTGACTGTTGGACAGTTTTCGTTATCTGGTCTTTTGTGCAACGAATTCCAACATTCCAATTGTTTGAATTGCTCCTATAACTACCCTAACTAACCCTAGTCTTCAGCTATATAAAAGGTGGTTAGTCCAAAGGCCAAAAACCAAGAAAAATCTTCAGTTTTCCAAAGCCAAAATCCTGTCAAACTGAAAACTGTATTTCCAACTTCAGTTCTTCACCAAAAGTCAATTTCCATTGTGAAGTTCTCTGAAGTTCTTGTCTCCTATACTAGACCTTGTCCACATACACATTCAGTACCAAGGCTTATAGGAAAAATGTTGTAATACTCAAAGCAAGCATTGTACACGGGTAGCTTCTTGGTGTAGAGGCAGTTGTACAAGGTGAAAGGTGTTCTCTTGGTGGAAGAGAAGGTGTACACATTTGGCAAAGGGGATTTGTCAAGTGGTGTGCATGGTTGTGATTTTGGGTGTACAAAATCAAGGATAAAGGAAAATCTCTAGCGGGTGGCTTGGGGACTGGATGTAGGTCACAAGGACCGAACCAAGATAAATCTCTCTTGTTTGCGTTTGTGTATTTTCTGAGATTTACTTTCCTTTTTGCAAGTTTATTTATTTGCTTAACATTAATCCTTCTTATTTTAGTTTTGTGTTGACTTGAGTATTTTAGATCTATTGTTGCCACAGAGATAGTTCCGCATTTGACATTATCTCGGGACCAACATTTGGTATCAGAGCCCTGCATACTCTGAACCGGCATACAAGTCAACAACAAAGATGGCAACGGAGTTTCCCTCATCCCAATTCAAAGAAGGACATTCTACACAACGTTCACCACTATTCCCTGCATACCCTTGTCATAGGTATTAGTCGACTAATGGACATTGATATGGTGTGTGTCAAGACTTTTTACATGCTATTTCATCTTTACAAAATACATCATATCAACTCTCCTTGGGACATCTTGATCATGTAGAACTCTTGATTCGTCATGTGTTAGAGCTTCAAATGACATGCGTCACATAATTCTTCATCAAAACAAGTTCCAACATTCTCCCCCTTTTTGATGATGACGCTTTATGTGCACAAGTGCTCCCCCTACAGAAAATATGTTATATTTTCCTCCCCCTACAGAAATTGGGTTATAACAAATATAGAAATATTTTGTTCTCCCCCTGCAACAAATATATCATTAAATATATATATATATATATATATATATATATATATATATATATATATATATATATATATATATATATATATATGTTCTCATCAATTTTCTTATATGGTACCTGCAAGATAAACGTTAGATGGTACCAAACATAAAAGAACATATTAACCTTTAGGAGTCCAAATTCATTTAGAATTTGGTTTCCACCTGTTAGTATACACATAGTTGCAAGAATTACATATATCTGAATGTAAGATGCAATATATGTATTTTTATTATGAAAACTTAAATTCTTAGGAATCCATATAACTTTGTCTTAATTCTTTTTGAAACATGATTAGACTTTCTTTTCACATATGGATTACTAACATATGAAGACTTTTCAACAAAACCAATACCATGATTATTATGTGATAACTTCTGAAAAGATAATAAATCATTTAATTGTTCCTTTTTCAGATCAATAAACAATTCATGAAATGCATCAGAAAGTTCAGTAAACGATACCTCATCATCTTCCAGTGCCATGTAACATAGGTTGACACATTCAGTGGTTTCTTCTTCATCAGAGGAAGAGGAATCACTGTATTCTGATGATGCTTCATAATTTTTCTTCTTCTGAACTTTTTGCTCTTGTACTTATCCTTCATATTTAATTTTGTGTTGACTTGAGTATTTTAGATCTATTGTTGCCAACAGAGATAGTTCCGCATTTGACATTATCTCGGGACAACAGGTTCATGTTGCACATAGCCGGGTCCGAGTTATCCGAGTCAAATGAGGTCGGAGTGAAATATGGATTCATATTATGATTGAAAAATTGTTATTAAAATCCATATCATAATAAGCAAACAAACAAACAACAAAGAAAAAGAAAAAGAAAACAGGCCTATGCTAAGGTTGACTTAGACCTAGACGACTCCTAACTGGTTAGACTGTCCACGGGGGGTCTGTTGTCGGAAGCTGACCACGAGTTAATCGGCCAGGTAGGGACAAGATCAGTGGGAGGTATCCGTGCCGGAGCAACGGGCCTAATTATGCCAAACCACTGTTCTTCGAGGTTTCGCCTCTCAATCCCCAACCTTAGACACCGATTTAGCAAGAGTCAAATTCTAACAACTTCCCCTTTAGGTCAATCTCTTAAATGAGTCCGAGATGTCCCTAGGGGCCAACGTCTAGCAATTTTTATTAAGGCTTGGGTTGTGTGAGTGGAGAGGTGATTTTTGGGCCAAGGGAGGGTAATAACTTTCCCACCTTATGTTGTCTTGGGTTTTGCCCTTAAGTTGAATTCGTGCAAGTGTGCAATATAGATAAGCAAGAACACAAAAAAGCGAGTAAATCACTGAAGTGTTTGTCTTATACTATATGCAATGCCTTATATACACCTCCTATAAAATCACAACTACCAAAAGAATAAAATACAGTATATTGGAATAAAAATTGACACGTGCCTAAATGCAAATGTCTAAACCGTTTTAAAGCATCCAATTTCTGTATTTTAGTTCTTACAATTATTTACAGTGCACAGGTAATATAAACAAAAATTAGCAGCAGAATATAAAAAAGTACAAGAATTACCCGACCACACTTGAGCAAGTGTGGATTTCTGCAATGCTAAAGCTTTAACCTGCACACCAAAAAACAAAGAAGAAAAGTTAACAAACTTGTGAAATCAAACCGTTCCCATCCCCGGCAACGGCGCCAAAATTTGATCGGGGGATGACCGCGCACAAAAAGTGTATGTTTTGAAATCGATATTTAAAGTGTGTGTGCTTTGGCTTCCTCGATACTTCCGTTATAGCATAGAGGCTAAAACGAGTCGAATCCACAAGGATGGGAGGCGATAGAAGCTTTACCGGTTAAATCACGTGTTTGTTAAAGATTCTTCAAAGTTTTAAAGAATGAAAAGAAAAGAAAGCAAAGAATGAAAAGAGAGATACGGTGAAATACGAAGAAGTGGGAAACATTGAAAAGAATGATATTTGTGATTTTTGGATTATTTCTAAAACAAGTGAAAGAGAAAGAAAACTCACGGCTACTAACTACTAATGACTCCACCAACACGCTAACCTCTTAGTGATAGTTGCCTCATATGTATCATTGGCCATCACTAGTCCTTGGTTCAAGAGCTTTACAAGGCATAGCCCATATGTAACTCTTCACATCCCAACTCAACAAGACAAGTGCAAGCTACACTTACATCATCAAAACCCGATAAGAGCAAGCATGAAGTAAAGTAATGTAAGCTTGTTAGTGGTTAGGAAGTTAGAGTTAGATCTATCATCATGAGCCATCAATGGCTCTTGCAAGAGCAAGGCCAAAACGAGGCTATTAGATTCATGTGGATTATCATCAAAGAAGTTAGCAAGTTGGTGGCTAGTAGTTAGTTGCCATGAGAGAAAACTAGTTACACATGTAAAAGAGATTAGAGAGAAGAAAACAAAGATAAGGTAAGAGAGCACCTTTCATAGATTGTCACCTTCTATTACAAGCACTCTTGCTTCCCAACATGTACCACTCTCTCTCCCTAATACAAGATCTACTAAAATGGAAAATACAATGGAGGAAGATGAACTAACCTAACCTAAACTACTCTAAAATACAAAATGGAGAAGAAAAACTACACTAAACTCTGCCTATCTCCCCGTTAAGAACCCCAGGGGGTATTTATAGGCGTCAAGGGAACAGGGAGCCAGGGGACAAACCCTGGTCCGAGGCGGCGCGCGCCGCGCGGCCATATGGCCGCGAAAACGCAGCAAAAGCCGCGTTTCAGCGGCAGTTCTTGGGCGGCGCGCGCGGCGCCGCATGGGGCGGCCAGGGGACAAGAAATGACTCCAAACGGCACGGGCGGCGCCGCCGTATGGCCGTGGAAACGCGGCAAAAGCCGCGTTTCCGCGGCGTTCCTTGGGCGGCGCTCGCGGCGCCGCCTGCTGCGTGCTGCGCGGTTGTCCCCCTGTCGGCTAACGTGCCCGGTTTCTGGTTTAGCGCCCCTGGTTTTGACAGATAAGCTCCTCTAGTTCAATGGCTATTTTAATACCCCTTTAATCACCAATTAAATGGTGATTTGGGTCTTCTTCTTCATTTGAACTCCATTGACCTAGGATCAAGCAAGCAAGGTATTATTAGCAGAATTTATTTATCAAATGAATGTGAGATGTGATGAAAATTATGCAAAATTAGAGACTAATCACTCTACGTCCTCGCCTTCACTACCTGAAGAATTTTCACTATCCACTAAGAATTATTCCATAAAGGAGCATCTACAAAGAAACTACAATAGTCTATATAAGATTGGAGTACACAACTCCAACTCTCAATCCTCTATACAAGAGGTAATACAAAGCCAATGAGGTTTATAAGCTCCTTGTGACCACAAAGATCACAAACTCTCTCTTTTGCAACTTCCTATAGTATAGAATGTGAAATGAAGCTCAAGGAGTTTGTGAGAGAGAAAATTCAATTAAAATAAATGAATTTAAGAGCTGAATACTTGTAGCAATTAATTTAGAAATGGGAGAATTTGAAAACTTGAAAACTAGAAATTTCCTTTTTTGAATAAACTTGATTTTTTCAAACTATTTCCCAAAACTCAAGATATATAATAATCCCAATGACCTATATATATATATATATATATATATATATATATATATATATATATATATATATATATATATATATATATATATATATATATAGGCAAGTGATAAATAATATTAGAGGGGTCAAATAGGGTATTAGCAGGGTAATTAGACCCAAAAAGAACAAATATACCTATTAAGAAAAAGTGGAGAAAATAGATTTAAAAATTAGCAATTATTGTCATGCATAAAAAAATAGTGAAACAAGATACTTATTTTAATCAAACATATGTACAAAGTAAATAAACATGGAAACCAATTTTGAGAGACACTAATGAAAATTTCAAGAATCCATAATGCAAACATTCAACTCACCACAATTAAATGAAAATATATTATAATCAAGTGGTTCAGTAAAAATTTTCGCTAATTGAAAAACGGTAGAAACATAATCAATTTCAATATCTTCTTTCTCATAGTGATCTCTAAGAAAGTGATATTGAATCCCTATATACTTAGTCTTACTAAGTTGACTTGCATTCTTTGTCATATAAATGGTGTTAGTATAATCACAAAATATTTTGATATTATCACAATGAAAATTATAATCAAGAAGAGTATGTTTCATCTAAAAGACTTGTGCACAGCAAGTCCCGGGAGCAAAACACTCCGCCTTGATAGTTGAGAGGGCTTCAAAATTTTATTTCTTGAAAGATCATGAAACAAGGCAATTTTTTAGAAATTGACAAGTTTCACTAGTACTCTTCTTGTCCACTCCACAACTGGCATAGTCGGCATCCAAAAAACTCATCATTGAGAATTATTTGGGCTTTGGATACCACAAGCTCATTCTAGTAGTAGCCTTAAGATATCTAATAATGCGTTTTATCGTAATTAAATGAGACTCTTTAGGACAAACGCAATTAAATTACTCTCTCGGATAAGATTGGAATCTAGTATATAGACACACACTAAACATAATATCAGGCCTACTAGCCGTCAAATAAAGCAAGCTACCAATCATGTTACGATAGAGTTTAATGTCAATATTTTTACCTTATTCACGCTTGTCAAGCCTAGTTGTGGTAGCTATAGGTATCTTGCTAATCTTTGCATCTTCAATCCCAAACTTTTTGATAAGTTCTCTTGTGTATTTGGCTTGGTTAATGAACATTTCATCACTCTTTTGCTTGATTTGGAGTCCAAGGAAGTAGTTGAGCTCTCCCATCATACTCATTTCGAACTCTTTTTTCATGCATGATTCAAAATCTTTACAAAGATTTTTATTAGTAGATCAAAAAATAATATCATCAACATATATTTGCAAAATTAGGATAACATTATCTACATGCCTTGTAAACAAGATAGTGGCAACTTTGCTTTTAACAAAACCATTGAAAATATGAAAACTTGAAAGTCTTTCATAACAAGCTCTTGGTGCTTGTTTTAAAGCATATAATGCCTTATCAAGTTTAAAAACAAAACCCGGATGAGTAGGATTAACAAACCTAGGGGGTTGTTCAACATACACCTCCTCTTCGATAAAACAATTTAGAAGGTTTTCTCAAAATCAATACCTTCAATTTAGGTGTAACCTTGGGCCACTAACCTAGTTTTATTTCTAATAACATTTCTTGACTCATCCAACTTATTCCTAAAAATTTATTTAGTGCAAATGGTTGGCCTATAATGAGGTCTAGGAATAAGGTGCCAAACTTATTGTGCTCAAATTGATTGAGCTCTTTCTTGCATTGCAAATAACCAATATGAGTTGTCCTTGGTTTCAAGGATGTTCTTGGGCTCAATATGAGAGATGAATGCAAAATGGTCACATATATCATGGAGTTTGGAGAGAGTTGTTACTCCTTTGGATACATCACCTATGATGAGCTCCTTGGGATAGTTTGTAGCACATCTCCAATCCTTTGAAGTGGTTGAGTTGGCTCTACTTCACCTTTTTGAACTTCACCATGTTAATCATCCTTTGCTTTGTCTTCTTCTTGCATTGGCGAGTCCTTCAATGAAATTTTCTCCATGTCTCCTTCTATGAAATCAATTTCTACAACATTCCTCACAAGAGCATTAGATTCCTCAAACTTGGCATGTATAGATTCTTTAATAGTCCAAGTTGACCTATTGAAGATTCTATACACCTTGCTAATATGTGAATATCTAACAAATAATAGCTTCATAAAACTTGGCATCAAATTTATCAAAGTTGTCCTTAGTGTTCAAAACTAAACGTTTATATCCAAAAATTTTTAAATATGAAACATTTTATTTTCTCAAATAATGAATCTCAAAAGAGGTTTGAGAAGTGTTTTTTTAAAAATGAACTCTATTCGATAGGTAACATGAAGTGCTTACGATCTCGGCCTATAGATAGTGAAGGAGTCCGTATTAACTAATTATTGTCTTAGCCATTTCTTGAAGAGTGCAATTCTTTCTTTCAATGACTCCATTTTATTATACAATTCTAGGACAAGACAACTCGTATTTAATTTATTTTCTTTACAATATTATAACAGAATAGTTTATGAATTCACCACCTCTATCACTTCTCTTGCGTAAAATCAAAAATTCTTTTCTTTCTCAACTTTTTTTCTAAAAACATGACAAATGCAAAAAAGCTTCATCTTTAGCTTCTAAAAAGAAAACCCATGTATATCTTTAGAAATCATCAAGTAGAACAAAACAAATTGGTTACCACTAAGACTTTTGATTTTAGTTTGATCAAATAAATCCATGTGGATTAACTCTAATGGCCTAGATGTCATGATATCCTTGATTGCTTCGAAAGAAGACTTGGTTTGTTTTTCAAATTGGCACGCATCACAAATACGATCCTTTTCAAACTTCAAATAAGGAATACCCTTCACCGATTCCTTTGAATTAATTCGGGATAGATGGTTAAATGAATTATGGCCTAGTCTCCTATGTCATATCAAGAATATTTATTAAAAACATTTAAACAAGTGGCATTGCAATGTAAATTCAACATATCGATCATGTAAACATTGTTTTCACGAAAATTGAAAAGAATAAAAGTATTTATTTTATTGTCTAAAATATCACAAGTGAAATCATCAAAAATAACTTTAAACTTTTGTCACAAAGCTAGCTAATGCTCAAGAGATTTTGCTTGAGACCTTCAATCAAAACAACATTCTCAATTAAAGGAGATGAGCCAATTTTGATATTACCAATACCAATGATTTTGCGCTTTGAATCATCCCTGAAAGTGACGGTGCCACCTTCATAATATCTTGATAGCATTGCAAAGTTGTTGATGTTCTATGTCATGTGCCTTGATCAATCACTATCAAGGTACCACCGCTCTCTATAATGTGTGTGAGCACATGCAGCATGAGCATGTGAATTGCGTGTGGCATGGTGTGCATGATGTTGTGTGTGAGCATGTGAAACATGAGAAGTGTGTGGTTTCCTTTAAATTTGCCTCTTAGAAAATAAGCTTCTAATCTAGCCTTATCAAAATCACACTTTTTCAAATATTTCTCAAAGTATTAGCTTTGTTTTTCTAAGTAGAAATTTCATTTTCATCAATAATGGGAAATTCTACTTTGTGAGAGATTTTATGTGCATCAAAATGCTTTTGTGTCTTTCGAGAGTGGAAGACAAAATTTCTTTTTCTCTAAAAATAACAATTAATTTATTTTTAAGAAGTTTATTTTCTTTTTTCATTTTTTATAAATCGTTTTTAAAATCATAGTTGTTTGAAAATTCTTTAAAAGCTTCACCTAATTCGTCCATAGACAATTCATATTTTTCAAGAGAAAATTCTTCAAAAACTTCACCCAATTCATCCATACATAGGCTTCTTTTTAAAAATCATAGTTGTTCTCATTAGCCATGAAACATACATAAGCCTCATCCACTTCTTCTTCGGATTCGCTCTCCAAATCCCAAGTAGCTTTCAAGGCTTTTCTTTGTAAAGCTTCTTGGAGATTGATGGTTTGTTATTTGTATTCGAACAATCGGCAATGATATGTCCGGGCTTTCGGCAATTGAAGCAAACTATCTTCTCCTCCTCCTTTCCTTGCCATCTTCTTCGATTATTAAATTTGCCTTTGTTGTATATCTTTCTAACCTTCTTCATAAAAAAATATAAATCTTCATCATCTTCTTGGTGACCATCTTCATCATCAGAGATGGTAGGAGTGGATTCGGAAGCTAGTGATTTCTTCTTTAGTGGTGCCTTCTCGTCTCTTGTTTTTCTTTCCATCTCATGGGTCTTGAGGTTGCTAATAAGACCAATGAGCTTCATCTCTTCTTTGTCATTGAGCTCCTTCAATGTTATGGCTTTGACTTTCCATGATGTTGTAAGAGGGCGAATGACCTTCCTCACTTTTTGATCATTGTCAGTAGCATCACCTAAAGAGGTAAGACCTATGATTATTTTAGTAAACATTGTGATCATTTCATCAATACTTTCATTTTCAGTCATAGCAAAAATTTCATTTTGAGAATGTAAGAGGTCAATCTTAGCTCTCTTGACTTGTAATATTCCCTCGTACGTGACAACTAAGAGTGACCAAATCAAAAAGGCAGATTTACAATGAATTATCCAAGCACTATAATTATCATTCAAGGCTTGAAGAAACACATAGTGAGCTTTTACATTGGCATTAAATTACTTGATGACAATTTCGGGCTATGTGTCTTCATCACCATCGGGTACACTTAAGGTTTGGTCATAGCCTTTGTTACCTGGCTTTCTAAGGATTGAAAGAACATTGCCATCTTAACTTTCCATATGGAAAATTTAAAGCCATCAAACTTGGTTGGAGTCTTAATACCTTCGGCCATGTAAGCTAGTGTGCAAAGCAAAATGATAGTGCAAATGAAATGATTAGCAAAAGGATATATCTAAGGTAGTTAAACTAAAAACTAGAGTCCAATGCTCTAATACCAATTGAAAGTACATCCAGTAAGAGTTAATAGGTGCAATGCTAATCTAATGAAAATTAATGTGAAATTTAAAAAGTATGATGCAACGGTCAACTCAAAACAAAAAGTTAAGCCGGATTCCCCATCAAGGGCTCTAGAACTTCTCTTTAATTCCTCTAGGTTAGGAGTTAAGGGCTTAATTGTTTTCTTATTGAGATGAGTGAAACTGAAAAGTAAGAATGATGAATATGATGCACGAAATGAATAGCAAGCACAAGAGAAGAAAAAATGCAAGTGTAAGTAATAGCAAGAGAAAACAATCACAAACATAAGAGATTTTTTCAAAGTTCAAGCACAAAGCTCTACGTATCCACCTTCACTGCGTGAGGATTTTCACTATCTACTAAGAATCTTTTCGCAAAAGAGCCTCCACAAGAGACTACAATAGTCTACACAAGATCAGAGCACACAACTCTAACTCTCAATCCTCTACACAATAGATAGACAGAGACAATGAGGTTTATAAACTCTTGGTGACCACAAAGATCACAAATTCTCTCCTTTACAACTTCCAATAGTATAGAGTGTGAAATGAAGCTCAAAGAGTTTGTGAGAGAGAAAATTCAGTTGAATAAATGAATTTAAGAGCTAAAAACTTGTTGCAATTAATTTGAAAATGAAAGTACTTGAAAACTTGAAAATTAGAAATTTTCTCTTTTGAGTAGACTTGATTTTTTTCAAACTGTTTCCCAAAACTCAAGATATATAATCCTCTCCCAAAGACCCATATATATAGGAAAGTGATAAATAATATTAGAAGGGTCAAATAGGATATTCACAGATCATTAGACCTAAAAAGAACAAATATACCTCTTAGAGAAAAGTAGGACAAAACAAATTTAAAAAAAACTAGCCGTTACTGTACTAGACAACATCGGTCGACCGACCGGTTGGCTAAAATACAAAAATAGACATTGAGTGTCGGTCGACAGGTCAGTTGTCTGATCTCAATTGAGAACAATGTTAAAGAAAAACTTGTTAGTTGTTCAACCTACTGGTCGATCGAAGTCTGACCAAAGCATTTCAAACCTTGTCAGTCGACCCAGTCGGTCGCCCAACAATGTGCACACTTAAAACGTGAACAAACGATCGACCACAAGATCAACCAGCAGTAGTGCAAGCACTGGAATGGTCGACTATAAGTCGATGACCCAACACAAAAACCAAATTTAACAAATAATTTATTATAAAATCCATTTTAAAATACTTCAAACAATTTTTAAATTTTGTTTGGCAAAACATAGGCTAAGAAATACATGTTAAAAACATGATATGAAATTTTGAATAATATTGACATGTATCAAAAATCAATTTAGTGAATATCAAAAAAAATAAAAACTAGAAATGAAAACTTATTTTGTGTGTGAGACTTCTTGAGCGTCAATTCTACATTCTACACTTTAACAAACTATTTTCTTACATAAGTTCAACATGTCTTCAAGCAATCTTCAAGTAGACTTCTTCAAAATGTCAATCTTGATTGTCCGAGTCTTTATCCTATGCTTGAGTAAACTTAAGACATAAAACCTTTCTTTTGAAGAAGAAACACTTTGAACCCTTAAAAATACTTAATCATTTGAAATTTGATTAGTACTAAAAAATTACATAAGTTTTGTTATCATCAAATCAGGAAACCGGTGACTACAACCTTGGGCCAACACTAAGCAGGGACAGTAAGGTTTGGCAGTTGATTGGTCAATCGGCTGACAAACAAGGACAAACAGGCTATGCACAAATGGTCGGCTGCCCGGTTGACCAACAACTGTGCATATCCTTTGCACATAGGACGATCGACCGGTCAGTTGACCAACCGACCCCAAAAATCATTTTAAAGATATTTTTGAAAAAAAAACATAATTTTAAATAATTTTTATTATATAAAAAAATTTTCGCAACATATAGGCTATGAGATACATGTTTGAACGTTGTATAAAAATATCGAAAAAAATATAGAGCATGCATCAATAACTATTTTGCAAAATTCCAGAACCCCAAACTAGATATGAAATCTTGTATTTTGTGTGTGTGATCTTGAGCATCAACTCAACAACCTATACTTAGAACAATTTAACTTCTTACATAGATTTTACTTGTCTTCAAGCATCTTTCAAGTGGGTTCTTACAAAAATCCATTCTTGATCGTCCGAGCTTGAAACCTATCTTTACGTAAGCTTGAGCACTTCAACACCTTCATTTGATGAAGAATGAAACTAAAGCTTTTTTGAACCCTAAAAAGCTTAAACACTTGAACTTGATTAGTACCTCATAACTACATGAGTTTTGTAATCATCAAAATAAGAAACCGGTGATTCTAACATTGGCCCAACATTGAGGTGAATAATTGGCCAGCTTGAGGAAAGAGCAAATTTTTGGGATTGTGGGCAGCTCTTCAAAAACACTTCGACTTTCGAATGCTGGATGCTAGGCTTCTAATGTATTCAATATAGATTACCCACTAGAATTGGTATTCAACAGCTGATGCCAGGTTGGCCAAGGAGTCAGCGTGGTTATTTTCTGACCAAGGGACTTGTTTAAAGTTACATCTAGAAAACTTAAACTTCAAGCTAAGAATAAGTTGTGGGTATGCCGCCATCCATTCGTCCTTGATTGCATACTCCCCATTTACTTAACTCACCACCAATAACGAGTCAAAGCGGACCTCGAGCCCGCTCACTCCTAGTGTCATTGTCATCTTGGGGCCGGTAATGACAGCTTTGTACTCAGCCTCATGGTTATTGGCAGGGAAGCCTGGAGTGTAAGATTCTCAATGATAGACCCTTCCAGAGTTGCCAGGATGATGCGGATACCCTGCTGGATGACCAGATATTCCAAGAATTTACCAAAGGCCATACTGAAGGTGCACTCTCCGGATTGAGTCAGACCTCTTACGTTTGGAGGCAGTCAAATGCCTCGCTCAGGTTGTAACGTTCAAGTTATTAAACCCTGAATTAATATTTTAATATTTGATTAATGTGTTTTTTTAGAAATTGATGTGATAATTCAATTAATTATTTTGTTGTGAAATGAATTTCAGTAATACATTAGGAGAAATCGGAGTAAAATTGAATTTTATAAATCATACTGGTTCAGTTGATATGAGAAATATTAATATCTATGCATATAATTTTATGCTCATATAAGTATGTACATGTAACACTTGGATCTTTTAAAGGTTGGTTTTCCTTGTATTTTTTAATTTTGGATTAAAGCGATGTAGTGGTCAGATTCTAATTTTCATCAGGATCGCGACATATGTCTCACTTCATCAGGATTGTCCCGAATGAAATAGCAAACCCAGTGTACCTTCCCGAGACCACTTTAGTCATGCCCAAGGAGACATATGTCGCGAGGAGAAAGCCCTGATGAAGTCAGGCCCAAGGAGACATATGTCGCGAGGAGAAAGCCCTGATGAAGTCGGGCCCAAGGAGAAAAGCCTGAGTACCTTCCCGAGACCACTTTAGTTAGGCCCAAGGAGAAAGCCCGAGTGCCTCCCCGAGGTCACTTTAGCCTTAATTATTTATCCATATGTAGAACTTTAGTGAAAGCATTTTGCGTCGGAAGCCCCGATCCCCACAACACATGCCTATTTCAAAGTCTTCCACCTTCACTACTGAATACAACTTAGCAGTGAGATTTCTCAATTTACTTAGTCAAACACACTGCTAGATCACTCCCACATTCTAAACTTGTAATGCCTCCAATCTAGCATAGGCCGTAACTTATGAAAATGGATATTTTTACATGTAAATCTCAACAGCCAAGCACGATGATTTGGCTAGTTACAAGAGAATTACAACATGCAAACCATGAGGTTGGGGATTCACATGACTTGCACGATTAGTTATGACTCTCAGCGTATTTATACACTAAGATCTAGATCAAGAATGGGGGAGTCATTCAAAGCTGATTTAACCCAGAAAGATTGTAAACACAAGATAGCTCTAGAAGTTCACTGTAACCTCTGCAAACTTGTGAATTTCCTCTCTCCTCCTAGTAATTTTCTCCAATTTGGATTTTCATATAAAATCTCTTGTCTTTGCTTGCTTTTTATGCTGAAATCTTTATTATCATCCTATAAACGAGATAACTCTAACTCCCTGTGGTACGAAGTTGACCATTTGATAAATCGACCGGAAAAACTCCAGCACAGATTGGTGCTTTCATTGAGATCTAAGTCCCTGCACTAAAGATATCTCCCCTACTCTCCATTAAAAATGAGGCAGGGAAACAGTCTTAAGTCATACATCAACTTCTTCCACGACCATCTAATCAAAGTCTCCAACTGTGATGATAAGGTCTCTGCACTTGTATTCATTAGCGGGCTACAAGTCACTTACCCTCTGTACAAGCACCTCCTGAAGTACAATGTCACCAAGATGAGTGAGATCCTTTCTCGATCTCAGCCTTACATCCAGTTAGAAGAGGCGATAAAGGCTTCCTTCAATCACTCAGTGAAACTAAGCGATTGTGGAGGGAAGTCGAAACCCACTCATGAAGCTCCTAACCTCACTCAGGACTGACACTGGAGGCAACCTGTTTACAAGAAACATGGGCTCATGATCCACCCACCAAGTCTACCCTAAAGTTATAAATTGGCAGAATGCTTCACTCTGCTGAAGCTCCCAACTAATAAAGTCTTCAACACCATCAAAGATCAGCCAAGAGTCAGATGCTCGAAATTGATCCCGTATAATCTCTCACATGCTCAGCCAAAGGAACAGTACTTCTATCTTGATTGCAAAAGGCACCAAATCATCTACTATTGGGCCCCTTGAAGGTACCTGGAAGAGCTCTTCCAATAGGGCTTTTGTAAAGAGTACATCCACACTCTAATTTTCCATATAGCCAAACACTTAACCTCATGGGGACCAAAACCTGATTGCCTAGTACAAGGCAGTCAATTGACTACTCAATTCCAGACATACAGAGCTTACTTCCTTTTAATCCTAATCTTATGTATTGCATTTTTTTGAATAAAATATTATTCTATGCTCTTGACCTTCGCAATACATCTATCTATCTACACGCCCCACTGATGGGATTTCTGCCACTTGGAGGCGACCCGAGAACCCCTCGTTGATGAGATTTCCCCCACTTAGAGGTGATTACAGCATCCATCCATCCACATGCCGCACTAATGAGATTTCTCCCAATCAGAACGTGATTCCTCCATGATGGTATTTCCCCGGAGGATTGTGTTTGTAAACTCCGTTGATGGAATTTCCTCCACTTAAAATGTGTCAATGCAGACTTGTCTACGGGTATTTCTCGATCATCCTATGAGATCTGAAACCTCTGTTATGGGATTTTTCCCACTCGGAGGATCGTGTATGTGCACCCCACTAATGGGATTTCTCGCACATGAAAGTGTCAACGTAGACTTGCCTAGGAGATTTTCTCGGTCATCCTACGAGAGCCAAAACCCTATGTTGTGGGATTTTCCTCACCTGGAGTCCTCCACTCTGCTGCAGGCATTTCTCCTCTCAGAGCCTCCATCTGATGTTTTGTTGATGGGATTGCTCTACTCGGAGTGCAAACACTAGCCCACACACTCTTCTCATCTGAATTTATAGATGGATGAACCCTCAGTAGTTTCCCATTCCCAGGTTCCTTCTATATTTTGATGATGGGATTCCCTCACTCAGGAGACAGCTCCATTGATGGGATATCCCCACATTAGAGGACAACTCTACTGATGGAATTACTCTCATGTTGGTGGTACCAGATCACCATAGGGGCCCCTATCTGAAACAGACGCATCCAATCTGTCATTGGGTGATTCCCCCACTTCAGACCAATTTTTTGCAGGTCCAATGGGACTATGACTAGCATGATACAAGGTATATATATGAGAGTTTTCATGTTTAGATTACCCCCTCAATGGACCAATCTTGTATGATTATAAGTCCAATTGCTCTCCCGAGAATGAAAAGCTTCAAGTATGATTTCAGTTTTGAATGCGCTTGATAATTTGATAGTCTGGGGTAACTTGAGTTGTATTTGCTCGGTCAATGGATCCATGAAATGAAAGGTGTATCTATGAGGGTTTTCTTATCTAGATTATCCCCTTAACGTACTAATCTCATGAACCTATAAGCTAAACTCATACAACCAAATTTACCCGCACTTGCGTCTAACAATTTATTTAATGTCTCATTGTATGCTTATCTACGCATCCTAATTACATTCAATACTTGGTTTGTACGTTCTGAGATAGAATTCTCTCATTTGGAGGTGGCAACACAGGCTCCTATATGGCCATTCAAGACACTTTGCTATAGGATTTTCCCCACTCTAAGATCAAGCTCTGATGCAGGGATTCCCCTTCTTAGAGTCTCGGCTTCGCAGCTCTTTTTATGGGATTACCCTCATTCAGAAGCAAATGCAAACCTAACTTCATTGAACTAATTTTCTCCTCTCAAAAACTCAACTCTGCAGCTAGGATTCCCCTACTCAGAGGACAAAAAGGTATAGGTACTATTGTGGGACTAACACCCACTTAGGAACTACACACCGAACCAACACCTGATATTTCAGGACATCCATATGCAAACTTCTTAGAGCTAGAGAAAATGCTCCAGGAGACATCCAATTCTAGATGAAAATAACGGTAAAACAAACCAGGTAAGATCTGAACAACATTTCCATTTCGAAAATCAACACTTTCATATAAATCTCTAATTATATGCATTCAAAGACACACTTGGTTACATCTAACAAGGGTAATCTGTTACCTATTGTAGTTGCTTTTTTAAAAAGAAATACAAATAAATTTTTTCCTGTCCGTTTATATCTTTCAAATAAGTTCTTGATGTTGAAGCAAACAAAGTTCTGCTTGTTGGAGAATGCTTCACATGGACGCAACCCTATTGTTCACGGCATCTTCCACTGATCTTGAAGGGAGATTGGGGAGATACCTAAACAAAAATAGGAGATCTTAAAGATGAGGAACTTTCTCCTCTTTGACAAGAACACACCTCCAAGGAAGCTAGATGGACCCCCGGGACATACAAGATAGTGATGATGTTACACCACTGGCCCTTTATCCCAAGGAAGAGGACAGAACTCCAGAAGGAGGAAAGCTTTATTGGCGGCATCAAGAGACACCCCTATGCTTCCTTCCAAAGGCTTACCCTATGAAAAGGATCTCCAAGGATGAGAACGACAAGATTCAGGTAGGAGTGAAGACAGCCAAACATGAAAGATGATGATAGAATCAAGTCCACCTCTGCTACCTCCAAGGATTGTCCCCACTCCTACCTCATCCATCATTAGGAAAAGAAGATCTCAGAGCTACAAGTTAACAGTTGATTTGGTCCGATCAAATATTAGATGAGCAAATCAAGTCAAAAGCAAGGGACCTCTTTACCTTCCCTGGCAGCAGAATGTTGTCGTGAAAATTGATGCTTTATGACAAGATCATCACGAAGACTGATGTGTTGTGCCAACAATTTCCACTATCTTCATCCTCTCCCTCTTCTTCCTCCATCAGATGAAGAAGAAGAAAAACATCGCTATCTACCAGAATAAGATGTTTGGGGACAAGAAATTCTTGAGAAGATGGGTAGTCTTCTTTCAGGGATCTACTCTATTTATAGATAAAGAAACTAGCTCATCTCCTATTCAAATTCTAAACCACCCTCAGTTTGTATCCCGCAATTTATGGCATGTCGAATTAGCTAGATATCAATTGCCTCTGCCATACGATCTCTATCATTATGACACTAGGATCTCATTCATTAATTTACCAGCTTTTCGCCAACATGATGCATTCAGTCCAATTCCCAAAGACACGCCATAATGATTTACATCCTCACCTGCATCGGGACCTCAAATGCTTTCCCACAACGTACAAATGATGCCATGATTTCTCAGAGAAAGATCATGTCAGAGGATCGATTAGTCCGCTCCCCTCATTCTCTATCTGAGTCTCATAAAAGGAGGAGGTGGAGGGGCATCTGTATGTTGACCCAAAGGCCCATCGCTCTAGTTTTGATGATGATTAACTCATGTAGTTATAGTACTAATAGTCTTGTATTTATTTAGTCTCAGATATTTGATCAAGATCTTAGTTGGTGTTTAGCTTCAACAAAGGATTCAAAATCAAGTTTTGGAGCCAGCACGTATTGATTCAAGAGCTCGTGTATCAAGATTGCATCAAGTACTCAAGAGGAGTCTAGCTCATTGGATAAGGGGTTGGACCGAGTCAAGAAGGAGAAGAAGATTTTCAAGAGAAGATTTTCAAGAAGACTCGTGTCAAGTTTTGTAAGTGTTAAGATTTGTTTTTAGATAAAATGTAAAGGATAGATTAGTTGTGAATTACTCAAGTTCATACACACACACACAAAAAATTAATATGTGTTTTCATAACATAGCTTCAGTTTTAGAAAATACTGTTTTGTTTTTGAGCTTATTGTCAAAAACATAGATATTTCATCTCATATATGTATTGGATTATATCCATACACACTAAGTTTCAAGAGTGTTTAAAATATCTTGCTTTTGTATTTAGTGAAGTTTTGGAAAAAATCATTTTTAAAATTAAAGATGAATTTTGAAAATATCGATTTTTGTTTAAAGTCTAATTTCTATATTACAAAAATGGTTCAAATAGTTTGCAATTTGTGTTGAATTTTAGTCAAACATATTTGTTCTTCAAATATTTATAAGAACAGATTTTTATGGAATTAATGTGATTTTATGAGATTTAATTGGTATTAAATAATCTAAGTTTTCTATCTCTAATTATCAGCAAGACCATGCTAGCGGTCGACCGGACTAAGGGTCAGTCGATCGATGTACACAGACGTGCACAACCAGTTTGGCTAGCGTCAGAGAGCTTTACTCTCTGGATCTGGCCCCGCTTGACCGGGCGGTCGAGCCCAGCGCACGGTCGACTGGGCGTTCGACTGGCAGGTCATAAATTTTACCGTTGATTGGTGACCGGCAGGTCGACCGACAGCGCAACGGCTAGTTTTTGGGAGCCTATAAAATGGGTTCCCTTGGGCTGTTTTCTATAAGATTTCAAGAGAGCTTTTGTGCTAGTTTTTCTTTCCTCTCTAAATGTTTATCTCCACTTATTTTAGAGCTAATTCTTCCATATCAAAAGGAGAGTTTACAAGAATATTCTGTAAAAGTGATTTCTTGAGTTTTTCACCACAAAATCTATCCTAGTTTTCTCACACAATCTTGAGCTATACATAGCTATATCAATCCTCTAGAGATCTTTGTTGTGAGAGTGTTTTTAGGTGATCAAAGTGTTGAGATCACCAAACTGTTTCATCTTGTATTTGAGGAGGCGAATTTGCGGGTTCATGTTCTTTCGAGTTCTAGTGGAAGCTCAGCGTAGAGGTGCGGCCTCGGCAAGCTAGTATGCTTGCCTGTGTTGTTCTTGCGGGAACAAGAGAGGGACTAGTGAGTCCAAGGAGTTCTAGTGTGAACTCGTTGTAGGTGTTGCACCGAGTTATCCCGTGGGATCATTTTTAGTGAAAATCCTTCGGTGTTGAAGGTGGGGACGTAGAGGAAGGGTGCTCGAATCTCGAAACAAATCTCCCGTGTTTGCGATTGCTCTCTCCATCTCTTACTTCTGTTTATATCTTGCATGCTTATATTGCTTATATCTTTATATGCTTGATATATCTTATGCCCTAATTGTTATATGCTTGCGATTGTTTGCTCATACTTGTATTCAACCAAGAGAGCCATAGTGGTATCTCAACTCTTATTCTAGAGGAATCTTGAAGAGATAGTCCAGAGCCCTTCACAAAAAATTTGGCTACATTCTTGTGTTATACTTTGTGTTTATCTTAATAGTTTTAATTTCACATTATTCATCATTAAGATTAGCTAGTCACCTATTCACCCCTCCTCTAGTGACCTACAAGTGGTATCAGAGAATGGTGCTCTTGATTAGGGTCTAACAACCTTGAGTTAACGATCCTTATTTTTGGCTAATCACAATATTTGTTTACACACACATGGATTTCATGACACCTCCCATGTTTGATTTTCTTAACATCCAAATTTGGAAGGTTAAGATGTCAATGTACCTCAAAGCCCTAGGTATTCATGTTTATTTTGGTACTATTAAAGATTCATATTGTTTAAATGGAGAAAACCTTGAGGCTAATGCAAACGCCCTCAATGCTTTAATATCTATCCTAAATGATGAATATTTATCTAGGGTTGCAAATTTTATTTGGCTTTTATAGTATGGAACACTCTGGTCTCCCTTGGTGAACAAAAGGAATACTATGCGGGGAGCGACTCGGATGATGGAAGTGATACTTCAACATATGCTACATGGTCCAAGGGGATAACCCCCTTGAGGTAAATTCTGAATCCGAGCTTGGTGAGAATGTTGACATGTTATATGATGAGCTTGCTTTATTTTGTCAACAAATTCTTGAAAAATATGATTTGCTTAAAAAGGATAATAAAATATTAAAAAATAAATTTGAATGCATTTCAAAAGAAAATGAATTTTTGAAAAAGGAGAATATTTCTCTATCTTCTAAATTAAATGACATTTTGAAGGAAATAATTCTTTGAAAAATAAAATCACTTTGGTAGAAAAAGAAAAAAAAAATTGTTTTGGAAGAAAACAACTCTTTGAAAAGAAAAATTATTTTGAAAGAAAAAAAATATTTCTAAAAAGAAAAAGATTATTGATTCTCATTCTTGCCATGCTCTTCATGACACTATTGATAAAATGAGAATCAAGTCTTGAAAAATAGAATTAATTGTTTGAGCTCAACTTTAAGCAATTGTGCATAACCATTCTAGGTTGAAAACCTTGTTTCAAAAGAAACAAGCTCCACATGTTTATGCACATAACCCACATCATACATATGCATACTATGCACATCATGATCACACTCATTCTCATATGCATGCTAGAGTGTACACATGTACACATTGTGGCCGCAAAGACCATCTTACAAGATTTTGCTTTGATAGATTAAATTTCATAAATTTTGCAAATAATAATGTTTGGGTTCCTTATAATGCTAACCCTCGTGGACCCAAAAGAAAATGGCTATCAAAATCCCCACCTCGATGTAGGTGTGGGCTCTCACATGACATGAGAGGTATGGTGCCTTGGTGGTGGATTCAATGAAGCTAGATGGACATACCCTATTGATGTATCGCTATCAAGGAAGTTTGGTAGGAGGACCACTATGTTTTGGAGATTTGGAGATGAGCCCGATTGGCTTTTGTAGCTATCTCTAACTCTCATTTTTATTTACATCTTTAATATAAATGTTTTTAGCATGTTTTAATTTTAATGCTCATTATTTTAATTGAACATGTTTTTGTGTTTCACGTGGTGAATACTTGTTTAGATGATTTTTTCATTAAAACTTGTGTATATACTTGTACAAGTATTGAGTTACACTTGATTATTATATGTTTGTGCCTTATTCCTCATTTGTCCTCATTACATGTACAAGTATAACCTAGTTTTAATGATTCTCTCATTTATACTTGTCTTCTGTATCTTTGTACATGTTTTGCTTCATGTACATGTTATTCTTATTTAAAACTAATAAATATATATGTATACCCTTGAGTCACTTGCCTTAATGCAAATTTTATTATGGACTCTTTTGTGTTTGGGATATGTATGTATATTTTTAGTTTTGATAGAACATACATATACCTTGAAACTTGTTTTTAATGAAAAATAAATTTTTATGATTTTCATATTTTTGATAAAAGAGATTCATGTTTATTTTGAGCTTTATTGATTATTTTCATGAATGTGCTGTTCACATGATTTTTATGCACTCACATTTCTTTGTTTACTCATGACTTTGTTTCATGAGCACATTTTTTGAGCTTTATAGATTTCGAGTGTCAATTTATGTGTACCTAGTAATGTTTCATGAGATATATATGATTTAGTTTTATGGTTGAAGGATCTTTAACTAGTTTTTCAAAAATTACTTTAAACTAGTTATTTATTCTTCACTTGGTAGTGTTTTCAATCTATAATTACTTTTAAATTTATTTTTAAAAACTTCTACCCTTAAAGGGTGGATGGTTGGGCGTCCATGCCTTGTATGCTCTAGATTGAAAATCTTTTAAATATGTGCATGATAGGGTGGATAGTTATTAGGTATACACATGAACTTCATGAAATTTTATTTTTGTATACTCATATGTGTTTTCTTATATAAATGTATGCTTCAAATTTCAATTGGTATTTTAACTTTCATATATATATATATATATATATATATATATATATATATATATATATATATATATATATATATATATATATATGATTTGATTGTGCTTGATTTACGATATCCTTACATGTTTAAAGCACAAATTATGTTTATGCTAAGTTTGACTAATTTTTTAAATGTAAATTGGTATCTTTATAAGCTTAAGCATTGTTTTCAATTGGTATTTCCATTGACATTTAATTGGTATCAAAATATATTTTATATTTTACTCTTCAGTTGATATCAATAATTTACAAGATATTTATTGTGGTATCAAATAACCTATAAGTGGTATCTTAAAATTTTGTTTATTACAAGTGATATCTTAAAATTTTGTTTATTTACAAGTGATACCAACTTTTATTTTGTTAACTACAATTTGCTTTCTTTGGTATCGAACTTCGTTTTGTTGACTTAAGAAAATTCAAAATTTATTTTAAAGTGATTTCAAAATTTGTTGATATACATTGCCTATATGCTAGGGAAGCTAAACATCTTCTCTATATATAGATTCATGTTGAGAGTTTCTCACTTTGAAGAGCTTGATATCTCTTCTTTATCTGGTACATGTGTGTAAGAGGAGCTTAACATCTCCATTTATATATTGTATACTATGTTTTATGTCAGTTAGGGTCTTGTCATCCCTTGTTCATGTAATGCATGTATGCAGGGGGAGCTAACTTCACGTCTCTCTTCTTCATTAATGTATATCGCATATATATTTTTATTGTTTAATTTATTTTCGCCCCTTTGTTGATGAACAGACAAAATGGGGGAGAAGGATTTTGAGAGTTTATATATGCATGTTTATTTGAATTTTGAGAGTTGATATATGCACGCTTATTTTCATGTTTATGCAAATAGGGGAGTAGAATTTGGTGAGTTTATTTCATTGTTTATGCATATATGTTTGTGTTTATGCACTTTATTGAATATCTTTATTTGTTTATTGTTATGCAAGAGTTATGGGGGATCTTCTATGAAGCTTAACTTTAATCCATGCATATATAACTCCATAATCTTATCATCATCAAAAAGGGGGAGATTGTTGGCCCAAAGGCCCATCGCTCTAGTTTTGATGATGATTAACTATGCAGTTATAGTACTAGTGTTCTTGTGTTTATTTAGTCTCAGATATTTGATCAAGATCTTAATAGGTGTTTAGTTTCAACAAAGGATTCAAAGTCAAGTTTTGGATCTAGCACGTGTTGATTCAAGAGATCGCGTATTAAGATTGCATCAAGCACTCAAGAGGAGTCTAACTCATTGGACCAAGGTTTGGACCAAGTCAAGAAGGAGAAGAAGATTTTCAAGAGAAAATTTTCAAGAAGACTTGTGTCAGATTTTGTAAGTATCAAGATTTGTTTTTAGATAAAATGTAAAGGATAGATTATTATGGATTGCTCAAGTTCATGCACACAAAATTTATATGTATTTTCATAATATAGTTTCAGTTTTAGAAAATACCATTTTGTTTTTGAGCTTATTGTCAAAAACGTAGACATTTCATCTCATAAGTGTATTGGATCATATCCGAACACACTAAGCTTTAAGAGTGTTTAAAATATCTTGTTTATGTATTTGGAGAAGTTTTTGAAAAATCATTTTTCAAATTAAAGATGAATTTTGGAAAATACCGATTTTGGTTTAAAGCTTAATTCTATATCACAAAAATGATCCAAATAGTTTGCAATATGTATTGAATTTTAGTTACACATATTTGTTCTTCAAATATTTATAAGAACTGATTTTTGTAGAATTAATGTGATTTTATGAGATTTAATTTGTATTAAATAATCTAAGTTTTCTATCTTTAATTATCAGCCAGACCATGCTGGCGGTCGACCAAGTCAAGAAGGAGAAGAAGATTTTCAAGAGAAGATTTTCAAGAAGTCTTGTGTCGGGTTTTGTAAGTGTCAAGATTTATTTTTAGATAAAATGTAAAGGATAGATTATTATGGATTGCTCAAGTTCATACACACACACACAAAATTTATATGTGTTTTCATAATATAGTTTCAGTTTTAGGGAATACCATTTTGTTTTTGAGCTTATTGTTAAAAACCAGAGAAATTTCATCTCATATGTGTATTGGATCATATCCAAACACACTAAGCTTCAAGAGTGTTTAAAATATCTTGTTTATGTATTTGGAGAAGTTTTTGAAAAATCATTTTTCAAATTAAAAATGAATTTTGGAAAATACCGATTTTGGTTTAAAGCTTAATTCTATATCACAGAAATGATCCAAATAGTTTGCAATATGTATTGAATTTTAGTTACACATATTTGTTCTTCAAATATTTATAAGAACTGATTTTTATAGAATTAATGTGATTTTATGGGATTTAATTGGTATTAAATAATCTAAGTTTTCTATCTTTATTTATCAGCCAGACCATGCTGGCGGTCGACCAGACGGTCGATTGGACCAGGGGTCGGTCGATCGATGTGCACAAACGTGTACAGCCAGTTTGGCTGGAGGGCCGGTCGATCAACCTGGTCGACTGCCGAGAGTTCTGCTCTCTGAATCTGGCCGTGGTCGACCGGACGGTCGGCGGCAGGTCAAGTCCAGCGCATGGTCGACCGGACGGTCGACCAGCAGGCTACAATGGTCAGAAATTTGATCGTTGGCTGGTCAACTGGCCTATCGACTTATAGCAGCATCAGCAGCTGATTTGGCCTGCAACGGCTAGTTTTGGGAGGCTATAAAATCGGGTGGACTGTTTTCTACAAGATTTTAAGAGAGTTTTTGTGCTAGTTTTCCCTACCTTTCTAAATGTTTATCTCTACTTATTTTAGAGCTAATTCTTCCATATCAAAAGGAGAGTTTACAAGAGTGGTTTGCAAAAGTGATTTCTTGAGTTTTTTCACTACAAAATCTATCCTAGTTTTCTCACACAATCTTGAGCTATCTATTACTATATCAATCCTCTAGAGATCTTTATTATGAGAGTGTTTTTAGGTGATCAAAGTGTTGAGATCACCAAAGTGTTCCATCTTGTATCTGAGGAGGCGAACTTGCGGGTTCGTGTTGTTTTGAGTTCTAGTGGGAGCTCGGTGTAGAGTTGCGGCCTCGGCAAGCTTGTGTGCTTGCGTGTGTTATTCTTGTGGGAACAAGAGAGTGACTAGTGAGTCTAAGGAGTTCTAGTGTGAACTTGTTGTAGGTGTTGCATCATCGAGTGATCTGATGGGATCATTTTTAGTGAAAATCCTTCATAGTGTTGAAGGTGGGGACATAGAGCAAGGGTGCTTGAACCTCGTAACGAATCTCCCATGTTTGTGATTGCTCTCTCTATCTCTCACTTGTGTTTATATGTTGCATGCTTACATTACTTATATCTTTATATGCTTGATATACCTTATGCCCTAATTGTTATATGCTTGGGATTGTTTGCTCACACTTGTATTCAACCAAGAGAGCCATATTGGCACCTCAACTCTTATCTTAGAGGAATCTTGAGGAGATAGTCCAGAGCCCTTCACCGGAAATTCGGCTACACTCTTGTGTTATACTTTATGTGTTTAGTTTAATAGTTTTAATTTGCATAAATAGTTTTTAATTCCACATTATTCATCATTAAGATTAGCTACTCACCTATTCACCTCCCTCTAGGTGACCTACACTATAGTGGTCAGATTCTGATCTTCATCAGGATCACGACAGGTGTTTCACTTTATCAGGATCATCCTGAGGGAAATAGTAAATCCAATTTACCAGAAGATGACTTCAGCCATGCTCGAGGAGAAAATACCGAGCATCATCTTGACACCACTTCAATCAAACCCATAGAGAAATCTAGAGTGCCTCCTTCAGATCATTTCAGCTAGAGTTATTCATCTATATGTAAAACTTTGGTGAAGGCATTTTGCGAGTTGGAAGCCCCCATCCCTACAATGCATGCCCATTGCAAAGTCTTCCACCTCCACTACTAGATAAAACTCAGCAGCGGGATTTTGTGATCTGCAAAGTTAATCATACTGCCAGATCACTTTCACATTCTAAATGATGTAATGCCTCCAATCAAGCGTAGGCTAGTACAGATGGAGGCATATATTTTTGCATGTCAATCAGAACAACCAAGCGTGGTGATTTGGGTAATTATAAGAGAATCACAGCTTGAAAATCATGCGGTTATGGAGATCCACATAACCTGCACTATCAGTTATTACTCTCAAGGTATTTATATACAGAGATCTAGATCAAGAAAGAGGGAGTCATTCCAAGTCGATTTAGCCTAGAAAGATTATAAACATGATTGGAGTTCATTTTTGTATCATTTCCACTTCCATATCATGCTTTATATAAAGAAAAATAAGATTTTTATTGCTTTTTTCTCTCTTTTTTCAGGTCCACCATTAATGGAGATGAAGGCCCATAAACAAGGAATTTACAAGGAATTAAGGGATTAATTAAAGAGCCCAAAAGAAGAAGCCCAAAAGAGAAGCCTAAGTCTGGATTCATCCACGGATATTCCCCACTTTCTAGAAGGTCCAGCGAGGCATACGGACACTAACAGAATGGCAACAGAAATCGTTGGCGCAACAGCCAAGATTCTGCCGCGAAAACGCGGCTCTGGCCGCGGATCCGCGGCAAGCATCTGGCCGTTGAGCCAGCGTTTAATCCCACGGCTGAGATTTGAAGGCCTCATCCCCTGGAGCCTATAAATAGACCCCTAGGGCCTCTGTAAAAAGGGAGAAGAGAATAGGAGAGAAGAGCTTTATATTTTTGAGAGAATTGTAGGGATTTTCTCTAGCTTTCTTTAGTTGCTCTTGTAATCTTCTTTCTCCTTCTAGAATTCAGCAGAGAGAGAGAGAGAGAGAGAGAGAGAGAGAGAGAGTGAGAGATCTTATAATTGGAGAGGTGACAACTCAAATGCAAGAATTGATCCTTCTTCCTTCTCATCTTTACTCATTCTAGTGCTTTACTTTCTTCAAGCTTTTATTACCATTGCATCTTCTTCTACAATGAATTATTTTGTGCTTTTTATTTCAATGTCTAGCTAACTCTCTAACATGACTAGCTAACCTCTAATTTTACTAACTACTAACTCTTGGGTGATCGCTAATTCATGTGATTCATTGGATGCTTTATTGTAGTCTTGTAATTTCAAGTCTCTATTATCCCCAATGAAGATGAGTTACTTTAATTCTTAGCAAATGCTTGTTTTCATTCCATTTGATTCATGTGAGCCTCATTTAGAGCCTTGTCTTTAGAACAAGTGCCTTGATGGAACATGGAGATGGAGCACCTAACTATGCTATTGATTAGTAGTACAACTTTCTTACTTCAATGCTAGCTCGAGTATGGCTTTGATGGACTAATGAATCTTGTATCTTCTTCCTTAGCATATCCTTGAGTGACTATCCTTGATTCCACCATTGAAAATTTATCTCGGGAGCTGATGAATCAATGAGGCTACAAGTCAAGCCGAGAAGATCACTCATCCTCTACATGGGAAAATATTTTGACCAAACAAGCAAGACAAACCTTTGTCGATGAATCAACATGAGGCATGCATCACCCTATGAGATTAGTAAGTTAGTAAATTAGAAGAGTTAGCTAGTCATGGTTTTTTCTCTCTAAAGTCTTTCAAAGTTTTCTTTCTTAAAGTTCTCTTTTCTAGCTACATCCAAGTTCAATTCACTTTCCTTTCCATCCTTTTCCTTTTTATGCAACAAAATCAACAAAGAATTATTCATCTACTTTCAATATCATTTTGTTTTCCTTGAACATAGAAGAACTTTCATTTTCTTTCTTCAAACAAACTCAATTTCAAAACCGTGAATGCTTCTATCGTAATCTCTCCCTGAGGATCGACCCGTAATAGCTTATGCTACGACGGTGATTCGGAAGGAGTAAAGAAAATCTGTGCATACATTTGGAGTTTTTGAACATCAACATACGAGCATCGAAGGTTGACTCTAAACCCTCTCTCTCTGAATATTAGTAAACTCCTACCTTCCGAACAAAATTTTTGGCGCCGTTGCCGGGGAGAGTAACGGTTTTCATTTGAGTTTAAGAACTAAATAAATTTTCTTCTCTGTTGCAGGTTACAGGTTAGGGAAACAGGAAACAAAGTACTGCAGTAACATATAAGTGGTCTTGGGCCTCTGCTCAAGAAAGCAGAGACCAAGTACCCTCTGATTTGTCGCGTTTTCTCGGTCAAAGCCGCGGATCCGCGGCAAAGAGGAGTTGACTACTAACTGGTTTTGTGCAGGGTTGCTTGCTTTGCAAAAACATAGCTGCTGCAAATCTTATTTCTTGTGTGCTCTCACCAGGATCCTGCTAATAAATCAACAGTAAAATATTTGTTGAAAAGTTTAAAAATTGATTAGACGTTTGCATTTTTAGGCACGTGTCTTTTCAATTCATTTACTTTACTGTTGAATAGTGCTGGAGCAAGGTACATTCGCATTGCATTTAGAATAAGACTCAACTCTTGGTTGATTTACATCGCTTTGAGTGAACCTTGTTTGCATATATTGTACACTTGCACAAAATTGATCTTAAGGGCACCACCCAATAAACAAGATAAGGTGGGGATTTCATCACCTTTTCCTTGGCCTAAAAATCATCATCCAAGCACTCACAATCCTAAGCTTTTTAATAAAATTTGATAGACGTTGGCCCTAGGGACATCCGGACTCAGTAGGAGATCAGCTGAAGTTGGAAATTGTTTTTAATTCATACTCCAGTCAAATCAGTGTCTATGGTTGGGGATTAAGAGGTTACGCCTTGAAGATACCGTGGTTTGGCGTAATTAAGGCACGTTGCTTACGCACGGATACCTCCTACCGTATTTTGCCCCTACCTGGCTGATTAATTGTGGTCTGACTCGAGCAATAACCTTCTTTGGTTCATCGAACAGTTAGGAGTCGTCTAGGTCCAGGTATCCTAGATAGCTTGTGATTGCATTTTCTTTTCTTGTTTGTTATTTTCCTTTTTCTTCGCTTGTGTGATCGGTGAACGTTGTCTGTGATTGTGCATGCAAGAGTGGTATTGGGATCCAAATTCTGCAAGACTTGTTACGATTTCTACACTTACACAAACACCACCTCCTGACACAATCCCAATTATGGCAAACAATACTTCGCTTCAAGACAAGTTCTACCCCATTCGCACTTCACTGCCATCATGCATTCTTTTACCTGTAACCAATGGAAATAACATTGAGCTGAAGCCACAATTCATAAATACACTCCCGCGATTTCATGGCCTAGAGTCCGAGGATGCATATTTCTTCATTCGTGAGTTTGAAGAAGTATGCGTGATGATGAAAATTTCCCAATTAACTGAGGACGCTGTTAGATTAAGGTTCATACCCTTCGTGCTTAAGGATATAGCTAAGAAATGGCTATATAATCTTCCTGCCAGTTCGGTCTCTTCATGGGATGATTTTGTAAAAGTCTTTCTTAAGAAGTTCTATCCCATTCATAAGACAGCCCTCATGAGAAAAAACATTATGCAGTTCAAGCAGGAATCTAATGAACCATTCTTGAAGTATTTCGAACGATTCAAAGACTTACTAGCCCTATGTCCTCAGCACGGCATAGAGAAGTGGCGGCAGTGCCAAATTCTCTATGACGGACTTGACTACCAAACCAAGACACTCCTTGAAACCATGTGCCAAGGGGAATTTTTAAAGAAAGATGTGAATCAGGGTTGGGACCTCTTTGAAGCCTTAGCCGAAAAAATAATTCAGTGGGAGTCATGCCCAGAAAACCCACTCCCACCACTTTCAGAACCGGTATGCATTCGATTGAATCCTCCATAGCTGTCGAGGCTAAAATAACACAATTGATGAAGAGGATAGAATTGCTTGAAACTAGGGAACCTACTGCTGTAAACCAGGTCAACCCACCACCTATGGTCAACCCGGGTTGTACCTATTACCATGATCTTAACCATCTGTTCAAAGAGTGTCCTGTTTACCAGTCTCAAATGTATCAGAAAAATACGGATGCAGCATACACCAGACCCAACTACAATCCATACTCCAAAACATACAATCCGGGATGGCGAAACCATCCAAATTTTTCCTGGAGTCAGTCTGGTCCTGAGCAACCAAGGCAACCATTTTCACATCAATATCCTGCTCAGTCTCATCAACCCAGTTTCCACCAGAATCCACCAAATTTTCACTCATACCAGAGTCCACCATAATTCCAATCATATCAGAATCCACCACATTTCCAAACAAACTTCCAGCCCACATATCAGCAAAATCAACCACAAAATCATTCAGACAAAAGAATGTCAGATTTGGAAAAAATGATCGAAACCCTATCCAAAACCCAGGCTTCAAAGATGACCAACCACCATCAGGATATGAACAAAATACAGGTCCAGATAGGTCAATTGGCTAATTCTTTAAATGAAAGACAGAAAGGAATGCTACCAAGTCAGCCATTGCCCAATCCAAAAAATCACTTCCCTTTGCATGAAGTTGAAGAGATGGACCCCAGTCAATGCAACACTATTCATATTCTGAGATCTGGAAAGCGGGTAGATAATAAGGTTTCCAATCAACCCACCAAATCAGTGTCAAAATCAACACCTCATATTCCAGTACAACCAACTCAAGACAATCCATCTTCAAGTTCACAACCATCAACTTCCAAATCGAATGAAAAAGAAAAGACAAATGAGAAACCATACAAGCCTATTGTACCATTTCCAAATAGGCTAGCAAACCAAAAGCTGAATGCTCATATGGAGAAGATAAGAGAAATATTTAATCAGGTCCAAATCAATGTACCCCTTCTTGATGCCATACAACAAGTCCTATCATATGCCAAATTTTTAAAAGAAATGTGCACCAAGAAAAGGAAAGCAAATGTCCCTAAGAAGGTCTTCCTAGCTTCAAACATAAGCGATTTGCTCACTGGGCCAATTCCTGTGAAATATAAGGACCCAGGGAGTCCAATCATCTCTTGTATCATAGGATAGACCACTACCAATAGGGCATTACTTGATTTGGGAGCCAGCATCAATCTTCTTCCTTTTTCTGCGTATTAGCAACTTGGGTTAGGCGACCTCTGTCCAACCAAAGTTACTATACAACTGGCTGATCGCTCTGTAAAGATTTCCAAGGTGGAGATTACAGATGTTTTAATACGGGTCGGGTAGACTTCATTGTTATAGAGACGCAACCCGTACACAATCACAGAGCTTAGACACCTGTCATTCTCGGACGCCCTTTCCTAGCCACTGCAAATGCTATCTTCAACTGTAGGAATGGCTCGATGCGTCTAACTTTTGGAGATATGACAAAAGAGGTGAATGTTTTCCACCTGGGAAAACAACCTCAAGATTTGGATAATGAGTCATTTGAAGTGAACTTAATCGAGGGTTTAACAAGTGAACATGACATGGAGGTTGAATATGAGTCTGATGAAGAATTTGAGTTGGAGTCTGATGACTTCAACCTTGATCAGATTGTTGAGTCCACTGTGGAATGGGACACTAATACCACCCCTATTCTTCCCTTGCACCAAGAACAACCATTGATAGATCTTGTCCCTTCTTCTGAGCTTAAGGTTCTTCCCAACCATCTCAAGTACCAGTACTTGGATGAGAAAGAATCTTTTCCTGTGATCATTGCATCCCATCTCACGAAGCAACAAGAAGAGGATCTTCTTACAGTGTTAAGAGAAAATCGAGAAGCCATTGGTTGGACCATGGCTGACATAAAGGGGATTAGTCCTTCTATAGTACAACACCGGATTCATTTGACGGAGGATGCTAAACCAAAACGTGACCCACAGCGAAGACTGAACCCGATCATGCAGGAGGCTGTTAGAGCTGAGATTTTAAAGCTGTTAGACAATGGGATTATCTATCCCATATCTGATAGCCAATGGGTAAGTCTAGTCCATGCTGTGTCAAAGAAAGCAGGATTTACCGTGGTAGAAAACGATAAGAAAGAATTGGTACAAACACGACTTCCTACGAAGATTCGAGTTTGTATCGATTACCGAAAGTTGAACACTGCCACACGTAAAGACCACTTTCCCCTTCCGTTCATTGACCAAATGCTCAAGAGACTAGCGAGGCATGAGTACTACTGTTTCCTGGATGGATATTCAGGATATAATCAAATCCCTATCGCTCCCGAGGATCAAGACAAAACCACCTTCACCTGTCCCTTTGGAACATTTGCATACCGAAGAATGCCCTTGGCAATGCTCCCGCAACGTTTCAACGTTGCATGCTGAGTCTTTTTTCAGACATGGTGGAGAGATTCTTGGAGATTTTCATGGATGATTTTTCGATTTATGGCGATTCCTTTGAACAATGCTTGTACCATCTTAAGCTGGTCTTACAACGCTGCATGGAGAAAAACTTGACACTCAACTGGGAGAAGTGTCACTTTATGGTCAAGCAAGGAATCATTCTTGGGCACGAAGTTTCAAATAAAGGAATTGAGGTTGATAAGTCTAAAGTGGAAGTAATAACAAAACTCCCTGAGCCAACATGCTTAAAAGACATTAGATCATTTTTAGGGCATGCCGGTTTCTATAGACGATTCATTCAAGGGTTTAGCAAAATTGCTAGACCTTTGACAAATCTCTTAGGAAAAGATGTACCCTTTAAATTCGATGAAGAATGTTTACAAGCCTGGGAGGAGCTTAAGTGTAGACTTGTCTCAGCGCCGATAATTTCTGCGCCAGACTGGACCAAGCCATTCGAGATTATATGTGATGCCTCGGATTATGCTATCGGCGCTGTTCTAGGGCAGCGTATTGATACTAGGCAACACGTAATCTACTATTCTAGTAGGACGCTGAATGAAGCCCAGCTCAATTACACAACTACTGAAAAGGAATTTTTAGCTGTTGTATTTGTGTTGGAAAAAATTTCGTCAATACCTGCTAGGGTCCAGGACAACTATTTTCACCGATCACTCTGCCCTCAAATACTTAATGCAAAAGAAGGATGCAAAGGCAAGACTTATTCGATGGATACTTCTTTTGCAAGAGTTTGATTTGGAAATCAAGGATAAAAAGGGCATTGAGAATGTGGTAGCCGATCACCTGTCAAGAATCCCCAATGCACCAAAGGAGACAATAACCATAAATGACGATTTTCCTGATGAACACATTTTTACAATGTGTAAAGAGCCCTGGTATGCTGATATAGCGAATTACCTTGCAACCGGGCGAACACCTTCCAATTGGTCAGGTCAGGACAAACACCGTTTCATGAGTCAAATGCGGTTTTTCTTTTGAGATGAACCGTATTTATCCAAATATTGTCCTGACCAGATTATACGAAGGTGTTTTCCTGAGGATGAACATCAGAGTGTCTTGACATTCTGTACAAGTTAGCTTGCGGTGGACATTTTGGTCCACGAAAAACTGCTGAGAAAGTACTTTAGAGTGGATTTTACTGGCCCACTCTCTTTAAGGATGCATATTCTTTCTGCAAGCTATGTGACAGATGTCAAATGACGGGTCGAATTACGCGAAAAGACATGATGCCCCTTACACCCATCTTGGAGGTTGAAATTTTTATTTGTGGGGCATTGACTTTATTGGACCCTTTCCTCTGTCCTATGGCAACCAATACATTTTGGTGACTGTAGATTATGTTTCCAAATAGGCTGAAGCAATTCCAATAAGGACAAATGACAACCAAGTTGTCATCAAGTTCTTACGGGAAAATATCATCTCACGCTTCGGAGCCCCCTGTACGATAATTAGTGATAATTGGAGGCATTTCTGCAATCGGGCTTTTGAAGCCCTAATGCGCAAATACTCTATTTCTCACAAATTATCCACGGCATATCATCCTCAGACTAACGGGCAAGTGGAAGTCACCAATAGACAAATTAAACTCATATTGGAGAAAACCGTTGGACAGAATCGTAAAGACTGGTCCATCAAACTCACTGATGCCTTATGGGCATACAGGACCGCTTATAAGACTGTCCTCGGTATGTCTCCATATCGAGTTATATTTGGAAAACCCTGCCACTTGCCTGTGGAGTTAGAACACCGGGCTATGTGGGCATTAAAGCAGCTGAACTTGGACTTGGACAAAGCCGATGCTTTGAGAAAATTGCAAATATCCGAGCTAGAAGAGCTGAGAAATGAGGCATATGACAACGCACGGATTACAAAACGTAGAACTAAGCTATTCCACGATAAATCAATTCATCGGAAAATTTTTGTCTCAGGACAAAAGGTTCTGTTATATAACTCAAGACTCCACCTCTTCCCTGGTAAATTGAAAATCACGTGGTCAGGACCATACATTGTTCAAAAGGTCTTCTCTCACGTTGCCATTGAAATTTTTGATCCAAAAAATGGCAATACTTTCACTATCAACGCTTGAAGCCATTTTTTACCACTGAGTTCGAGTCACAAGATGTTCATGAATTGGGTCTTTGTGACCTAGTCTACATGTGACCACTTAATGTGTACATTTTCCCTGTACTCCCTGCGTATCATTTTGAGACCCCTTTTGTAAATAATAAAAAAAAAGGAAAAAAAAGAAAAAATTATAAAAGAAAAAAAATGTAATAACTACAAATAAGTGGACTTTGGTGCTAAATGGCACCAAGAACTTCCTTCTCTTCATGAATTCCTTTTAAATCACCCTAGGGTTGTAAATACCTAATTCAACCTAAGGTAATTTTGGGAATTCATCTCTCTCAGCTAGCTATAAATATCATCTAACCCCAAGTCTCTCCCCTCACCCTAGATATCACCTCAAATCTGAAACACCCAACTAGAGCGCCGCCTCTCCATTTTTTCTCCACCTCTGCCTCCTCCTTTTTGTCACGTTTTCTTGGCAGAAGCCGCGTATCGCGGCCATCTCTGTTTCCCTGGTGCGCTGCCAAGTTCTGCTGCAGTCGCGAATCTTTGCACTTGTCCGATCCGGAGCCCGATCATCTGATTTCTCTGCCGCGTGCCCTCTGCAATTAGGATTTTGTTTCCCTCCACATAGTCCGGGGGTGGTTTGCATTCTAATTCCCTGATCTCTTACGTTTCTTTACATCCTTTAGCATGGCACCATCACTATTTGCAGAGAAAGATTATTCAAGAATTTTTAGTGATGTTAATGGGTATGGGCATCTTTTTCTAGATAGAATTCGTGCTTGGGATTGGTACGCTCTAGTGTATGATAATTCTGATCGAGAAGTATATTATTACCCTGAATTAGTTAAATCATTTTACACTTCCATCGATCATACTTCGGTGAATTTAGACACGTACCAATTCACGGTTCATATGCCCATGGGTGACATCTTTATCACACTTCCTCTACTCGAGGAACTCACTCACGTCCCCTGTTACCCACAACACAGCGACCCCCTCCCTCTTATTGATTACATGTCCATCATGGGAGCCCGCTGTACAGAGCAGGACCGAGGGCTCAAAGCCAGTACCACTTTTCGTAATGTGCATTACGTTGGTCGATGTATCCAACGCAATATTCTAGGACTGGACCACACGACTTCTTTCAACAGGCCCATGCTGTAAATAATTCACGACCTCATGACTCGGCAGCACATGGTCTGCATTAACAAAACCATCTTCTATTGTATCATTGCCAATTCCTCACGCACATGGTGTGCTAAGTATTCACACCCTATTCTGATTAATCGTCTATGTAGGACTTTCCTATCGGATAATGTTTTTGACGCATATGACAAGGTATTCATAGCACACGAGAGGGCCACTAGTGCCTATAATAGTTGTCTTCATGTAGTCTGGACCCCTAATGTCCAGTCCGAAGATGTGCCAGTGGAGTCCTCTTCTGAGGAAAGTTTAGAGGAAGAGGATGAGCCCGCCTTTTGGCAACAGGACCCCCTGCAGATTCACGTGCCTTCATGTCCACCATTTGGCGGGGCATGGAGAAAATATTCCGGGAACAAGTTCCACTGAGAAAACAAGTTGCGGAGCAGACGTCTCGATTAGACCGTATTGAGAAAGGTCTTAGGCGTTCACAGTCGGCTGGACCCAGCACCACCGCTAGTCCAAAACGACGAAGAGGGTGACACTGTTTCTTTACCTATTTCATGCATACTTTATCTTGCATACATTGGGGACAATGCATGAGATAGGTATGGGGGTAGATACTAACTTAGGTTTTTCATTTTCTTTTTAGGATTTTTTATTTTCTTTTTAGGATTTTTTATTTTCTTTTTAGGATTTTTCATTTTCTTTTTAGGATTTTTCCTTTTCTTATTAGGATTTTTCATTTTCTTTTTAGGATTTTTCATTTTCTTTAGATTTTTCATTTTCTTTTTAGAAAAACCTTAAAAAAAAGAAAAAAAAGAGAAAATTTTGATCCATTTTTAAAGAATCAAACTTGATCTTAAAAATTAAGGATACTCTAAACTAAGATTTCTTAATATAAGTTGAAAAGAGGAGTTTTGTTGAATTTTTAGGTTAAGAAAAAAGGATAAGAAAGATAGCTAGATTTTAATTCTCTTTTTAGCATTATATACAGTAAACATATTGAGGAATTAATCAAAGACTTAGTGATTCTATTTACTCATATATATAATAAAAATAATATATATATATAAATAAATAAAATAATTACTTAACCACTAATTAAGCTGGTTAGTTGTGCCTTAAGAAGCATGGCCAGTCACGCCTAAAGGTGGTTAAGTTCTTAGCATTCGTGGCCTAGTTTACTCGAGTCCTTGAACCTTAGGGATGTATCTTCATCTGGTGCCATGAGACCAACTGGTTTGGGAGTCATCGGTAAGAGGCTCGCTACATGGGTAAATTAGAAAACCTAAGGAAGCTAAGGAGGTGTAAATAAATAAATAAATAAGTAAAAAAAAAGAAAAGAAAAATAGAAAAAATAAAAAAATTGTATATATTAGTAAAGAAATGAACTCTAGTCTAAGAAAAATTCCTCATATTTATAGAGGTATATATACTAGGCTTGATGCAAAATCTAATTTTTTCTTTATTCCTTAAAAACTTAACCTAAGTTGAAGACAAAACTCTAAATAGAAACTTATAAAAAGAATGGCAAGTTTAGGGTAACCCGAAACCGATAGATCAAGGAAATTCTTGAAAAATATGGATCATAAATTTTTTCACTAACATTTTTCTTCTTTCTTGGATTTTGTGGGTGCAATCCGCTGAAAACCCTCAGGAGACAACACTCCTCCTCTAGGGTAACCTAGAGGTTTAACGGCTTGTTGCACGAGCTCAGTGCAATCGTGACACTACGAAAGTGGTTCAATAATTTAGCTAGGATTTTTTCTCTTTTTTCTTTTTGCTCGGGGAAGAGCAAAAGCTAGGTATGGGGGTGTGATTGGAGTTCATTTTTGTATCATTTCCACTTCCATATCATGCTTTATATAAAGAAAAATAAGATTTTTATTGTTTTTTTCTCTCTTTTTTCAGGTCCACCATTAATGGAGATGAAGGCCCATAAACAAGGAATTTACAAGGAATTAAGGGATTAATTAAAGAGCCCAAAAGAAGAAGCCCAAAAGAGAAGCCTAGGTCTGGATTCGTCCATGGATATTCCTCACTTTCTAGAAGGTCCAGCGAGGCATACGGATGCTAACAGAATGACAACAGAAATCATTGGCGCAACCGCCAAGATTCTGCCGCGGAAACGTAGCTCTGGCCGCGGATCCGCGGCAAGCATCTGGCCGTTGAGCCAGCGTTTAATCCCACGACTGAGATTTAAGGGCCTCATCCCCTGGAGCCTATAAATAGACCCCTAGGGCCTCTGTAAAAAGAGAGGAGAGAATAGGAGAGAAGAGCTTTGTATTTTGAGAGAATTGTAGGGATTTTCTCTAGCTTTCTTTAGTTGCTCTTGTAATCTTCTTTCTCCTTCTAGAATTCAGCAAAGAGAGAGAGAAAGAGAGTGAGAGATCTTGTAATTGGAGAGGTGACAACTCAAATGTAAGAATTGATCCTTCTTCCTTCTCATCTTTACTCATTCTAGTGCTTTACTTTCTTCAAGCTTTTATTACCATTACATCTTCTTCTACAATGAATTGTTGTGTGCTTTTTTATTTCAATGTCTAGCTAACTCTCTAACATGACTAGCTAACTTCTAACTTTACTAACTACTAACTCTTGGGTGATCGCTAATTCATGTGATTCATTGGATTCTTTATTGTAGTCTTGTAATTTCAAGTCTCTATTATCCCCAATGAAGATGAGTTACTTTAATTCTTGGTAAATGCTTGTTTTCATTCCATATGATTCATGTGAGCCTCATTTAGAGCCTTGTCTTTAGAACAAGTGCCTTGATGGAACATGGAGATGGAGCACCTAACTATGCTATTGATTAGTAGTACAACTTTCTTACTTCAATGCTAGCTCGAGTATGACTTTGATGGACTAATGAATCTTGTATCTTCTTCCTTAGCATATCCTTGAGTGACTATCCTTGATTCTACCATTGAAACTCTATCTCGGGAGCCGATGAATCAATGAGGCTACAAGTCAAGCCGAGAAGATCACTCATCCTCTACATGGGAAAATATTTTGACCAAACAAGAAAGACAAACCTTTGCCGATGAATCAACATGAGGCATGCATCACCCTATGAGATTAGTAAGTTAGTAAATTAGAAGAGTTATCTAGTCATGGTTTTCTCTCTCTAAAGTCTTTCAAAGTTTCCTTTCTTAAAGTTCTCTTTTCTAGCTACATCCAAGTTCATTTCGCTTTCCTTTCCATCCTTTTCCTTTTTATGCAACAAAATCAACAAAGAATTTTTCATCTACTTTCGATGTCATTTTGTTTTCCTTGAACATAGAAGAACTTTCATTTTCTTTCTTCAAACAAACTCAATTTCAAAACCGTGAATGCTTCTATCGTAAACTCTCCCTGAGGATCGACCCGTAATAGCTTATGCTACGACGGTGATTCCGAAGGAGTAAAGAAAATCTGTGCATACATTTGGAGTTTTTGAACATCATCATACGAGCATCGAAGGTTGACTCTAAACCCTCTCTCTCTGAATATTAGTAAACTCCTACCTTCCGAACAAAACACAAGATCGTTCTAGAGTTCACTGTAACCTCTACAAACTAGTGAATTTCATCCCTCTCCTCCCCGTGTTTTCCCAATTTGAGTTTCTACATAAAATCTCTTTTCTTTGCTTGCTTTTTGTGTTGAATTCTATATATTCATCCTACAAGAGAGACAACTTTAACTCTCCGTAGTGCGAAATTGACCTTTCAATTAATCGAGTTGGAAAATCTTACCACAATCGCTAAAAAGAATAAATAATAAATATATTACTGGGTATTCTTTTGAAATTATTTATTAATTTATTTTAAGTAGCGAATTATAGAAAATATGTTAAAATATATGAATGCATTTATTTCATGAAATATTTGTATGCTTATCAAGTATTGGAATCTAAATTCTTATTGTATTTATATTTTATTTAATTGGTGTGATTAAGAAAGAAAACAGAAAGAAAAAAGGAAACAAAAGTAAAAATATAAAATGAATAAATAAATTAATGAGGGATGCAGAGCATTTAATAGGTATGGGAGTATAGGAGAGAGTGGAGGTTGATATTTAAAAGAAGAAGAGATGTGAGCTCTCTCTTTCTCTCCCTCTCCCTTATAGTTCTCTTCTCCCTCTCTCTTTCGCCTTCTCTGTAGCAGCACTGTTGCCCTACCAATGGCAAGGGCAATGGGAGGCCACTATTGGCGGTGTAGGGAGGCTACCACCGGTGACTAATGGGTGCAATATGGCCCCTTCCCATATCTCTTTTTCTCTCTTCCTCTATTGTACTCTTTTTTTCTCTCTTTCTCAGGCTCCTACCGGAAGCGAGAGTACAAGAGGCAGTGTGTGGATGGTAGTGTCAGCTAGGGGACCGACAGTAAGTTAGGCATGATGGCTAGCAACTCAAGGTAGGCAGCGTATGTCGTCACTATTTTGACGGGTTAAGAAACCGATGTTAGGTTTGATGTTGAGGTTTAAGTTCGACCCGAACCTGTTATGAACCCAACCTGACCCGCAGTTATATTAAATAAAAGCAAAATTTTTCTTTAACTCCCTGAGGATTTAAACAATTATTTTTAGGGCCCTAAAAAATTATCAATAGCCCCCCTGAATATTTTTAGCTATTGCATATCTAACCCCCATTTCTTATATTGTGGGTATTCAGGCGATATCTCGACCATCCGAATTTTAATTCACATGATTTTGAAGTCTTTAGATTCATGGGAATGAAAGCTACACGTCCACAATATTGGTATATGATATTGGGTATTCTGAGAATCAATCAGATCAAGAGGTGGGTAAAGTATATCTCTGATTTTAATTAAAATAGTGATTTGTGTATTGATTATTATTATAATAATAATTATATCAAGAGAAGATTGATAGTATATACATGTGATATTAGAACTAATGTGCAGCTAGTAATTATTAGTAATTGGATGATGATTGATTAACACCGATTATACCCGATGAGTAGACTAAACAGTGACAAAATAGAAAATCGATAATAGATCGTGGATACTAACAAACAAATAAGATGAATGATTAGCTAAGATAAATGATCACTTGAGATACCATTAATCATGAAGTCAGCAATTACAGAGCCAGTTGTCTTTGTTGGCTAAGAGGTCTTTCACCTTAGTTTTGATGATGACTAACTTATGAAGGTTAGTTTACTAATGATCTTGTGTTTGTATAATTTCACTTATTAATCAAGATCTTAGTAGGTGATTAGTTTCAACAAAGAATTCAAAGTCATGTTTTAGAGCTAACAAATGATGACTCAAAAGTTTCGCGCATTAAGTTCCCTTCTAGCACTCAGAAGGAGTCAATCTCATTTGGATCGAGTTTGGATCAAGTCGACTTGGAGAAGAAGACTTATATCTAGGTTTGTTTTAGTTTGTTTTAGATCTTGTGTAAAGATAGAATAGTTTTGATATGCTCAAGTTCACACACAAAAGTTAAATAGTTTTTATTTTGGTTTAACCAGTTTTGGATTTTCAAGAACATATATTTAGTTTTCATGAATAGATAGAATCAAAAGAAGTATTACATGATTTTATATATGCTGGATTTCTTCCATAGACATTGATGATTCAAATATCTAAAAACTTATTTGATGATTCTAGTTCATTGTTTCAAGTTTTATTTTTAACAAAACTTAGTTTTTGATTTAATGACAAAAATATAGATATATTATTTACATGTGAATTTGATTCTATCCATAAATTCTATGCTTCAAATAGAGTTTAAATATCATGTTTTTGTATCTACACTAGTTTTGGAGAAATCAGTTTTTTATTTCAAAGTTAAGTTTATGAAAAATATGGTTTTCTTTTTAAAGCTTAATTTCTATATCACAAAAATAGTTCAAATTATTTGAAATATGTGTTGAATTTTAGTCACACAATTTTGTTCTTCAAATATTTATAATAACTTATTTTTGTGGATATTATGAGATTTTATAATATTTAAAAGCCAACATTTCAAACCCTATAACCTTGTTTTATGGACTATTAATGGTCGACCGAAGCCTAGCTCGGTCGACCGACCGGTCGACCGACATGCACTAAAGGGCACAGGCTTTAGTGGTTGATCGGTCGATCGACATGCAAATTGCCTTAGGGTGGTAGACTGGTAGCTGCAACATCAGAAATCTGACTGTTGGTAGGTCGATCGGGCGGTCCACTGACGGGTTAATTTTGACCATTATGGACCCAATGGTTATATTTCCAGACGCTTATAAAAATAGGTCTTTGGGGGTTGTTTCGACCAAGCTTTTCAAGAGCAAAATTTCTTATCTTTTCAACTGTTTTCAGCAAGTTTTAAAAAAGAAGTTTTTGTGCCAAAACTCAAATCTTTTATTGTTTCAAAGTTTTTAGAAAATTAAAGAAAATCAAGCTTTGGGAATTTTAGTTTTTGTTCTTTAATTTCATATCTATCTAGAAGTTTTTCTTAAGTGTTTTCTCTGTTGTTTCTGTTCCAAAACACTTTGTTTTCACACATACTTGAGCCATTCAATTTTATATCTATCTTTAGGATCTTTTTGGGAGAAAATTTTTTGTGATCTTTGAGATCACCAAGTGTATTTTTCTTTGCTTTATGCTTGGCTTAGTGCCCACCTCTTGTGTAGAGATTTTGTGTTTGAGAGAGGAGTAGTGTACTCCAAGTGTTGAGTTGTTATTCCTCGGTAGACGTTCCTTTGTGGAAGGTCTGTTGGTCCCGAGATGATGCCAAGTGTGGATCTAAAATATAATGTCAACACTCACACAAGAATATTAGTGTTAAAGAAATAAACACTTGCAAATAAAGAAAATAAATAACAGAAAAATTAAGCAAACTCAAACACGAGTGATTTATCCTGGTTCGGTCCTCGTAACCTGAAAAATCACCTAGAGGGGGGGGGTGAATAGGTGATAATGCTAATCAATGCACAATTAAAAATTGATGATGCAACAATATGAATATATGACAAGAGAGTAAGTAATAAGTGCAATGAAAGTAGAGCAAGAAGCAAGAGAAAGTAAACCAAACGCAAACACCAAGAATTTTTCTGAGGTTCGAGCACCCAGCTCTACGTCCCCGCCTTCCCCAGTAGGATTTCTAACTACTTTCACTATCACAAAGATATTACAAATACACCGGAGTACCCAACTCCACAATCTCAAGTACAGGTAATCTCTTAGTAGTCAAAAGACCACAAACTCTCTCTTAAAAATTCTCTTCCCTTACAAAGGTCCTTAGAGAACAATGAGTAGGATTTGAAGCTCTTGTATGTAAGTGGAAAAAGAAATTAAAATCAGAGAGTTTTGAAAACACTTCAGAAAATGAGTAAGAATTTCAGCACAAAAACCAAGAAACCAAGCTCTTTTGAATGCCTTAAACTTTGGAATTTTTGCAAATTTTTTGTAATGAACCTCTACCCAAACACCCCTATTTATAGTAGAGGGCTAAGGTTTAAAGATAAATCTTACTTAAGGCTAATCAGAGAGCATTAAGTTTAAAATACATAATTTAAACCTTTTTAAACACAAAAAGACAAAAAATAAAACAGCTCAGAAAAAAAGCCGTTACTGTTCAAACGGCTCTCTCGGTCGACCGGACGGTCGACCGGAGTTCGAAAAAAATTGACTGTTACAGGCCACCGGTCGACCGTCCCGGTCGACCGAAATAAACAGAGAGCAAGTGTCTGTCAGTCAGGCAGGTGTCGGTCGACTGCCCGGTCGACCGTAAAACGTGCACACGGATACGCACTGCTGCCAGAACCTCGGTCGACTGGGTCGGTCGACCGGCTTGACCTGACCCAGGGTCGGTCGACCGTCTCAGGTCAAAAAGCCAAATACAGAAACAGAATTTTGAAGGGAAAATATTTTTGAATGGGGACATGTATAAAACATGAAAATGAATTTGTAGGCAGAAGATTGTATGCTAAAATATTTTGTACATATTATAAGGAATAAAATTAGAAATAGAATGTGTGCAAAAACGTGTGTGATAGAGCTTCAAACCTATTCACTATTCTTTAACAAAACTCTATAAAACTAGAAACAAATCTAATGAAACATCTTGAGCAATCTTGAAGTCTTGAGCCATGCAAATGCTTTAGCTAGAGCCTTCTTTTTTATGTTCCTTCCTTGAAGTGCAAAAAGCCTTCTTGCTCCATGAACCTAGAACTTCTTACAAAAGCTAAGCAATGGTCTCCAAATATGGTACAAACCTGAAACTTATCTTGAACAAATTAATTAGTACCAAATAGCTCTTATTTGTTTTGTTATCATCAAAACTCTAAATAATAGGAGAGTGTACCCTTTTGGGCCAACAATCTCCCCCTTTTTGATGATGACAAAACAAATAGGCTATTATTAAAAAAATAAGAGAGAGAGAGTAAGCTCCCCCTCAAATTATGCCATATTAAGCAAAGAAAAACCATATAGATTGCAAGAGAAGACTATGAGACTAGAAATCATCATAAAAACATGAGTCATAAAACCCTTGCAAACTTCTTAAATTCAAATATGAGAATTCATTAAAAAAAAAAACACATCAAAATCACAAACATATATAAACTCATATGGAACCAAAACCATCAAAATCACAAACATATATAAACTCATATGGAACCAAAACCATATGAACTCATATTGTTAAACCCATTCTCCCCCTTTTTGTCATACATCAAAAAGGGTTAAGAAAACAATTTTTACTCAATAACACAAACATTAAGTTCACCACAAATGAAGGAAAATCTAGCAAAATCAAGTGGTTTAGTGAAAATATCGGCAAGTTGCAAATCCGTAGAAACATAATCAATATCTATATCACCTTTCTCAAAATGATCTCTAAGAAAGTGATATCTAATCTCAATGTGCTTGGTCTTACTATGTTGATTTGCATTCTTAGTCATATGTATAGTACTAGTATTATCACAAAATATTTTTATATGGTTAAAATGCAAATCATAATCACGGAGAGTATGTTTCATCCAAAGAACTTGTGCACAACAAGCCCCCGCGGCAACATACTCCGCCTCGGCGGTTGAGAGAGCTACGGAATTTTGTTTCCTTGAGGACCATGAAACAAGACAATTACCAAGAAATTGACATGTCCCACTAGTACTCTTTCTATCTACTCTACAACCCGCATAGTCGGCATCCGAATAACTCGTCATTGAGAAATCTCCGGTTTTCGGATACCAAAGACCCATTCCAATTGTGCCCTTAATATAACGAATAATGCATTTTACCGCAATAAGATGGGACTCTTTAGGACACGATTGAAATCTAGCACAAAGACACACACTAAACATGATGTCCGGCCTACTTGCCGTCAAATACAAAAGACTACCTATCATGCTTCTATACAATTTAATATCAACATTTTTACCTTGGTCATCCTTATCAAGCTTGGTTGTAGTTGCCATGGGAGTGTTGCAAACTTTTGAGTCTTCAAGTCCAAACTTCCTTACGAGCTCCTTTGCATATTTGGCTTGACAAATGAAGTTCCCATCTTGCAATTGCTTGATTTGGAGTCCAAGAAAGAAATTCAATTCGCCCATGGAAGACATTTCAAATTCACATTGCATAACCTTTTCAAATTCCTTGCATAAAAACTCATTAATAGAACCGAAAATTATATCATCCACATAAATTTGCACAATCAAAATGTCATTATCAACATGCTTAGTGAATAGAGTTGTGTCTACTTTGCCTTTAACAAAATCATTAGAAATGAGAAAACTAGAAAGCCTTTCATACCAAGCTCTTGGAGCTTGTTTCAATCCATACAAAGCTTTATCAAGTTTAAAAACAAAATCGGGATGAACATGATCAATAAAATCGGGAGGTTGTTCAACATAAACTTCTTCATTTATAAAACCATTCAAAAATGCACTTTTCACATCCATTTGAAAAAAGTTTAAAATTTTTAAAAGATGCAAAAACTAGTGTCATCCGTATGGCTTCAAGCCGTGCTACGGGTGCAAAGGTCTCCTCAAAGTCAATGCCCTCAACTTGAGTGTAACCTTGGGCCACTAACCTAGCTTTATTCCTAATGACATTTCCGGACTCATCCATCTTGTTTCTAAAGATCCACTTAGTACCAATTATTGGTCTACCGTGGGGCCTAGGAACAAGGTGCCAAACTTGGTTGCGCTCAAATTGATTGAGTTCCTCTTGCATGGCTAGCAACCAATATGAGTCCGCCTCGGCTTCGAGGATGCTTTTGGGTTCAATATGAGAAATGAATGCAAAGTTACCACATAAGTCATGGAGTTTGGAGCGAGTTGTTACCCCTTTAGAGACATCACCTATGATGAGTTCCTTGGGGTGATTTGTAGCGAATCTCCAATCTTTAGGAAGCGGTTGGGTGCTTTCCTCTTTATCCTCTTGAACATCACCAATAGGTTCTAGCTTTTCTTCTTGAGCGGGTGTGTCCTTCAAGGATAGTCTCTTCATGTCTTCACCTAATGGGTCAATCTCTACAACATTCTCAACAACCACATTAGTTTCTTCAAACTTAACATGCATGGATTCTTCAATGGTAAGAGAGGATCAATTGAATACTCTATAAGCTTTACTAGTTGTAGAATATCCAACAAAGATAGCCTCATAAGCCTTAGCATCAAATTTACCCAAGTTATCTTTAGTATTTAAAACAAAACACTTGCATCCAAAAACTTTGAAATATGCAACATTAGGTTTTCTAGAATGATACATTTCAAAAGATGTTTTGGAAGAATTTTTGCATAAATAAATACGATTTGAGATATAGCATGCGGTGTTTACGGCCTCAGCCCATAGATATTGAGGGAGGTCGTATTCACTAATCATGGTCCTAGACATCTCTTGAAGTGTTCTATTTTTCCTTTCTACAACTCCATTTTGTTGTGGAGTTCTAGGACATGACATTTCATGCTTAATTCCCTTTTCATCACAATAAGTCATGAAGAGTTGGTTAACAAACTCACCACCTCTATCACTCCTTATTCTCAAAATCGAAGAACCTTTTTCTTTTTCAACTCTTTTTCGAAAAACTTTAAAATGAGAAAAAGTTTGATCTTTGTGTTCCAAAAAGAAAACCCAAGTAAAACACGAAAAATCATCAACTAAAATAAATGCATATCTATTACCATTTAAACTCTTAGTTTTAGTAGGTCCAAAAAGATCCATATGAATTAATTCTAATGGTCTAGTAGACATGATATCCTTGATTGGTTTGAAGGAAGACTTGGTTTGTTTCCCAAGTTGGCACGCACCACAAATGCGGTCTTTCTCAAACTTCAAGCAAGGTATACCCTTTACTAAATCCTTAGAATTAATCCTAGAAAGATGATCAAAAGATGCATGTCCTAGTCTTCTATGCCAAAGCCAAGAATTTTCATCAAAAGCATTCAAGCATTTAGTAGAACAATCTAGATTAAGCATGTCAATGATATAAACATTGTTATCACGAAAATCGGTGAGAATACAATCATTGGTTTTAACATCAAAAATCTTGCAAGAAGCATCATCAAAAATAACTTTAAGTCCACGGTCACAAAGTTGACTAATGCTAAGCAAATTATGTTTCAAACCATCAACCAAAACAACATTCTCTATAATAGGAGATGCACCAATTTGAATGTTACCTATACCAATGATAGTTCCTTTGGAGTCATCCCCGAAGGTGACGGTGCCACCTTCCATGTACCTTGATAGGTTTGTAAAGTTGTTGATGTCCCATGTCATGTGTCTTGAACAACCACTATCAAAAGGTACCACCGCTCCCTACGTCTTGAAGCCTTGGTGTGTACCTACATCAAATAATTTAGGACTTGATTTTGGTACCCATATTTTCTTGGGTCCTAGAGTGTTAGTGTCATGAACCCAAACAAGATTATTTGATCTATTTAATTAGTCATAACAAAATTTAGCCAAGTGACCATTCTTACCACAATAGGTACATCTATACACTCTACCATATTTAAAAGCATAGTGAGTGTGTGATTTGTGAGCATGATTGTGGTGAGCATGAAAGGATTTAGCATGTGTGTTATGTGTAGTGTGAGCATGAAGAACTTTAGCATGTGAAATATGAGAAGTGTGCCTTTTAGAAAACATATCTTCAAGTTTCTTAGTATTAAAAGCACAATCCTTCAAAACTTTTTCAAAATTAAAAATTTTAGTTTTAAAAGAAGAAATTTCTTTTTCATCAATCTTAGGAAATTTTGCTTTACAAGCAACCTTGTAAGCACTAAATTAATTTTGAGTAGAAATGAGATTGGAAGAAATTTCATCTTTTTCTTTAGAAATAATAGCAAGTTGATTTTTAAGAAAAGCAACTTCTTTTTTCAATTTTGAGCATTCAATCTTTTTATTATCATATGTTTCTGAAAGTTCAACAAAGGCATGCACAAGAACTTCTTTACTTAACTCATCATCATCATCATCATGAGCTTGAGGGGTTACCTTTGGAGTGTTTGCCATGAAACACATGTTCGCCGTATCCACCTCCTCTTCGGATTCGCTTTCCGAATCCCAAGTTGCCGTGTAAGCTTTCTTTTCAACGGGCTTCTTTGGCTTGAAGGAGGAAGTCATCTTCTTCTTGAACTCCGGGCAATCCGCCATGATATGTCCGGGCTTTCGGCAGTTATAGCAAATAATTCTTCTCTCCTCTTTGCCTTCAAGCTTCCTTCTAAGGTTGAGCTTGTTCCTCCAGTACATTCTCTTTACATTGCGTACAAGGAGGGAGAGCTCCTCATCTTCTTCTTCATCTTCTTCATCGTCATCAAGAGTGGAAGATGACTTGAAGGCTATTGATTTCTTCTTTTGTGGAGCCGCCTCTTTAAGTTGCCGATGAGACTAATGAGATCCATTTCGTCCTTGTCGTTTAGTTCTTTCAAGGTGGTGGCCTTTATCTCCCAAGATGAAGGAAGAGCCCGAATAACTTTCCGCACCTTTTGGTCATTGGAGATATCATCACCTAAGGAAGAAAGAGCATTGGTGATTTTAGTAAACCTTGTAATCATACAATCTATAGATTCATCATCAATCATTTTAAAATATTCATATTGGGACCTCAAGAGATCTATCTTAGCTCTCTTGACTTGTGAAGTCCCTTCGTGTGTGACCAATAGATGTTGCTAAATCTCATAAGCGGATTGGCAATGAATTACCCGTGTAAGGTCATCCTCATTCAAGGCGGTTAGGAGGGAGTTTTGGGCTTTGGAGTTAGCCTCATATTCTCTAAAGGTAAAGTCGGTCCAAGTGCTTTCATCACTATCGGGTCTTACATAGGGTTTGGTTAAGAACTTTGCTACTAAGCTACCTAAAGATTGCAAGAAAATGGTCATCCTAACCTTCCAAATTGGGAAATTAAGTCCATCAAATTTAGGAGGGGTTTTGATGTTATCGGCCATGTTTACTAGTGAATGAAGAATGAGTGCAAATGAAGAATAGCAAATTTTAAGGATCTCTCTAAGGATGTTAAGCCAAACCTAGAGTCCAAGCTCTGATACCAATTGAAAAATCACCTAGAGGGGGGTGAATAGGTGATAATGCTAATCAATGCACAATTAAAAATTGATGATGCAACAATATGAATATATGACAAGAGAGTAAGTAATAAGTGCAATGAAAGTAGAGCAAGAAGCAAGAGAAAGTAAACCAAACGCAAACACCAAGAATTTTTCCGAGGTTCGAGCACCCAGCTCTACGTCCCCGCCTTCCCCAGAAGCATTTCTAACTACTTTCACTATCACAAAGATATTACAAATACACCGGAGTACCCAACTCCACAATCTCAAGTACAGGTAATCTCTTAGTAGTTAAAAGACCACAAACTCTCTCTTAAAAATTCTCTTCCCTTACAAAGGTCCTTAGAGAACAATGAGTAGGATTTGAAGCGCTTGTATGTAAGTGGAAAAAGAAATTAAAATCAGAGAGTTTTGAAAACACTTCAGAAAATGAGTAAGAATTTCAGCACAAAAACCAAGAAACCAAGCTCTTTTGAATGCCTTAAACTTTTGGAATTTTTGCAAATTTTTTGTAATGAACCTCTCCCCAAACACCCCTATTTATAGTAGAGGGCTAGGGTTTAAAGATAAATCTTACTTAAGGCTAATCAGAGAGCATTAAGTTTAAAATACATAATTTAAACCTTTTTAAACACAAAAAGACAAAAAATAAAACAGCTCAGAAAAATAGCCGTTACTGTTCAAACGGCTCTCTCGGTCGACCGGACGGTCGACCGGTGTTCGAAAAAAATTGACCGTTACAGGCCACCGGTCGACCGTCCCGGTCGACCGAAATAAACAGAGAGCAAGTGTCTGTCAGTCAGGCAGGTGTCGGTCGACTGCCCGATCGACCGTAAAACGTGCACACGGATACGCACTGCTACCAGAACCTCGGTCGACTGGATCGGTCGACCGGCTTGACTGACCCAGGGTCGGTCGATCGGTCTGGTCGACCGTCTCAGGTCAAAAAGCCAAATACAGAAACAGAATTTTGAAGGGAAAATATTTTTGAATGGGGACATGTATAAAACATGAAAATGAATTTTCAGGCAGAAGATTGTAAGCTAAAATATTTTGTACATATTATAAGGAATAAAATTAAGGAATAAAATTAGAAATAGAATGTGTGCAAAAACGTGTGTGATAGAGCTTCAAACCTATTCACTATTCTTTAACAAAACTCTATAAAACTAGAAACAAATCTAATGAAACATCTTGAGCAATCTTGAAGTCTTGAGCCATGCAAATGCTTTAGCTAGAGCCTTCTTTTCTATGTTCCTTCCTTGAAGTGCAAAAAGCCTTCTTGCTCCATGAACCTAGAATTTCTTGCAAAAGCTAAGCAATGGTCTCCAAATATGGTACAAACCTGAAACTTATCTTGAAAAATTAATTAGTACCAAATAGCTCTTATTTGTTTTGTTATCATCAAAACTCTAAACAATAGGAGAGTGTACCCTTTTGGGCCAACATAACCTACATCCAGTCCCCAAGCCACCCGCTTGAGATTTTCCTTTATCCTTTGACTTTGTACACCCAAAATCAACAACTTGTATCCTACTTGACAAATCCCCTTTGCCAAATGTATACAACTCTTCTTACAACCAAGAAGACCACAATACCTTGTACAACTTCTCTTCTACACCAAGAAGACGCTCTTGTACAATGCTTCCTTTGAGTGATTACAAACTTTCCTATAAGCCTTGATTCAGTATGTGATCGTGGACAAGGACTATTATAGGTTAACTTTCAGAAATCTTCACTTTGGGAGTAGGAATTTGGTGAAGAAAAAGAAAGTGGGAACAGTTTCAGAGAACCAGAATTTTGGCAGAGTTTTGGTCAGAAAACTACTGATTTTTAATTGGTGTTTTTAACCTAAGATGACAACCCTATTTATAGCTGAGCTCTATGGTTAGTTAGGGTAGTTATCAGGTCATTTTGAATGTTTAAACATTGGATAATGTTGAAGGAAACACCAGAAAACAGAAACTATCCAACAGTCAGAAACTGTCATTAGTCGACTTGAGATATGGGTTAGTCAACTAGGGTAGGCAAATTTCTCAAGGTTAGTCGACCATAGAAGAGACCAAGTCGACTAGGTCATGATAAAATCAAACGACAAGTTTCTGGAAACTGAAACTAGTCGACCAGAGGGAAGGTATAAGTCGACTATACAAGTCTATTAGTCGACTATATATACTGTTAAGTGGACTAATAGTGACAAACAGAGAGTTGGGATCTTTCAGGACAAAAAGCTAGTCGACTACATAAAAAGGCAAGTTGACTATACTATGTATAAGTCGACTAAAATAGGCTATAAGTCAGCTAATAGACTATGATGTGTGTGTGTGTTTCAAGGCTTTTAACATGTTATTAACAATTATATTACACATCATTATCAACTCTCCTTGGGAAGTCTTGATCATGTAGAACTCTTGAATAGGCTTGAGATAGAACTCTATATGATATGGCTTCACAAATGTATCATCAAAAGTAAGTTCCAACATTTTCCCCCTTTTTGATGATGACACTTAGTATGCACAAATGCTCCCCCTGCAGAAAATAAGTTATATATTCTCCCCCCTGTAGAAAATGGGTTATAACAGATATAGAAACACTTATGTTCTCCCCTTCAAAAATATATCATAACATGTATATATATGATAAATATTTGAAGTATTGTCCTTATCAAACTTCTTGTATGGTACCTGAAAGATAAACATTAGATGGTACCAATCATAAGAGTAAAGCATTAACCTTTAGGAGACCAAATCTAATTTGAATTTAGTTTCCATCTGTTAGTATACACATAATTGCATGAATTACATATATCATGTATGTATGATGCAATATAAGTATTTTTATCAACAATGCTTAAGTTTTTAGGAATCCATATAAACTTGTTCTTAATTCTTTTTGAAATAATATCAGACTTTCTTTTCACAAAAGAATTATATGGATTACTAACATATGAAGATTTTTCAAAAAATTCAAGATCATAATGATTATGTGACATCTTTTGATATGATAACAAATCATTCAACTTTTCTTTTCCTTGATTAAACTTAGTCATATTTTTTAAAATATCTTCATATTTCATTTTGAAAACTGACATGTCTTTATCTAACACAGCAATTATTTCATTAAAAGATATAGTTTCCTTTTAAGCAAAATATTTTCTTTTATAAAATTCTCATTATCCTTTTTCAATGATGATATCACTTTTTTAAAATCATCTTTTTGAGAATTTATAGAAGAAACTTGAGAGTCATAACATGAATTTTCTTTGAAAAGTTTTTCATTTTCCTTTAATAAAACATTATTCTTCATTTTTTTCATTCTTTAGATCATTGAATAATTCATGGAATGCATCTAAAAGTTCAGTATATTGTACCTCATCTTCTTCTAGTGCCATGTAACAGATGTTGGCATGTTCAGTGGCTTCTTCTTCGTCAAAGGAAGAGGAATCACTGTTCTCCCATGATGCTTGGTAATCTTTCTTCTTTCTGAACTTTTTGCTCTTGAATTTACCTTTGTTTTTAAGCAATGGGCAATCCTTCTTCATATGACCTGTTTTATTGCAATTAAAACATTTAGACTTACCTTGCTTCAAGAATCTTCTGAATTTTCTTAAAAGCATTGCCATCTCCTCTTCATCGTCATCTGAATTGTCCGTGTCATAGGATGCATGGAAGGCAAGTTCTTTCTTCTTTGAGAGAGATTGTCATTTATCCTTCTTTCTGTCATCGAGTTGCACTTCATATGCCATTAGATTACCAATAAGATTTTCTAATGACATTATTGAGAGATCATTCGCTTCTTCTATTGCAGTTGTCTTCTTCTCCCAACTGATGTGAGTGCACGAAGGATCTTACGAACTTTTTCGACTTGGTGTATTCCTTTCCAAGGGATGGTAAGGAATTGGTTATGTATGTGAATCTTATAACCATTTCTGTGATGGTTTCATTCTCCTTCATTTTGAATAATTCAAACCTGTGGACAAGAATAGAAATTTTAGATTCCTTAATGTGCCTTCATGTGTTATCTGAAGAGTGTGCCATATTTGATTTGCAGAAGTAGCTGTTGACACACGGTTGAATTCTTCTTTGGTTAAGGCACAGAATAAAGCATTCATTGCTTTGGCATCAAGGTTCGCATTCTTCTTTTGATCATCACTCCAAGCATTGTAGTTGGTTGTCGGTTTGGTGTATGGTGCTTCTACAATGGTCCAAAGTTCATAGTTGAGCGATTGCAAGTAGATCTTCATTCTACACTTCCAATAGTTGTAGTTGGATCCGTCAAATAGCGGTGGACGTTGTGTAGAATGTCCTTCTTTGAATTGTGACGAAGGGAACTCCGTTGCCATCCTTGTAGATTGTTGACTTGGTATGCAGGGCTCTGATACCAATTGTTGGTCCCCAGATGATGCCAAGTGTGGATCTAAAATACAATGTCAACACTTACACAAGGATATTAGTGTTAAAGAAATAAAGCACTTACAAATAAAGAAAATAAATCACAGAAAAGTTAAGCAAACGCAAACACGAGTGATTTATCCTGGTTCGGTCCTCGTGACCTATATCCAGTCCCCAAGCCACCCCTTGAGATTTTCCTTTATCCTTTAACTTTGTACACCCAAAATCAACACCTTGTATCCCACTTGACAAATCCCCTTTGCCAAATATATAAACTCTTCTTACAACCAAGAAGAATACAACACCTTGTACAACTTCTCTTCTATACTAAGAAGACGCTCTTGTACAATGCTTCCTTTAAGTGATTACAAACTTTTTATAAGCCTTGATTCAGTATGTGATCATGGACAAGGGCTATTATAGGTTAACTTTCAGAAATCTTCACTTTGGAGTAGGAATTTGGTGAAGAAACAGAAAGTGAGAACAGTTTTTAGAGAACTAGAATTTTGGCAGAGTTTTGGTCAGAAAACTATTGATTTTTAATTGGTATTTTTAACCTAAGATAACAACCCTATTTATTGCTAAACTCTATGGTTAGTTAGAGTAGTTATCAGGTCCATTTTAAATGTTTAAACGTTGGATAACGTTGAAGAAAATACCAGAAAAAAGAAACTGTCTAACGGTCAGAAACTACTATTAGTCTACTTGAAATATGGGTTAGTCGACTAGGGTAGGCAAATTTCTCAAGGTTAGTCGACTATAGAAGAGACCAAGTCGACAAGGTCATGATAAAATCAAAAGACAAGTTTCTAGAAACTGAAACTAGTCGACCAGAGGGAAGATATAAGTCGACTATACAAGTCTATTAGTCGACTATATATACTGTTAAGTCAACTAATAGTGACAAATAAAGAGTTGGGATCTTCTAGGACAAAAAGCTAGTCGACTACATAAAAAGGCAAGTCGACTATACTATGTATAAGTCGACTAAAATAGGCTATAAGCCGACTAATTGACTATGATGTTTGTGTGTGTTTCAAGACTTTTAACGTGCTATCAACAATTACAGTACACATCATTATCAACTCTCCTTGGGAAGTCTTGATCATGTAGAACTCTTGAATAGGCTTCAGATAGAGCTCCATATGATATGGCTTCACAAATGTATCATCAAAAGAAAGTTCCAATAAAGTCGTGTGTGGACATAGTGGAAATCCTTCTGTCTGAAGGCGGGGATGTGGAGCAATAGCTTGAACCTCAAAACATATCCTTGTGTTTGCATTTATTCTATCTTCTTTCTTTCTTCTCTCTCTCTCTCTCTCTCTCTCTCTCTCTCTCTCTCTCTCTCTTTATATCTTGCATCGTTATTACTAGTTCATATCATAAACATGCCTGGTATAATTTTTGTGCCCATATTTTTGTTGAACCAAGAGAGCTTCTAATAGTACCTCAACTCATTATTTAGTGGAATCTTGAGGATTAGCTCCAGAGCCCTTCACGGGGAATTCGAACTCGCTCTTACTTACACATAATGTGTTTACAATTAAGTTTTTAATTTCATATTATTTGTCCTAAATTAGCTAGTACATCTATTTACCCGCCCTCTAGGTGTACTTTCGGTGTTGATACTAGTATAAGCAAGATTTGGAGTTAATACTAGAACTGAACTGAATAAATGAAATTAAAATTAAAGTCTAGGTATTTAAAGATAATTACGATATATAAATATCTGTTTAAATTGGATATATGTCATAGATACAGTATGATATGAATAGCATATTAAATGAAATATTGATAAATGTCTGTTGATATGACTAATCCTGATGGAATCATGAATGATTGTGTTAACTAGCAACTATAAATGCGAACTGATAATTAGGGGAAACTAGCAATAATGGTTGGGCATGGGTATTACAAATAATCGGGACTATTACAACAATTAGTTTGTAAATCTTAATTGAGAATTAATAAAGTATTATTAGTTACTAAATGTGATTAGTAATGATGAGAATCGATGATGCGTAGTAACAAACTAAGTATGAATACGAATACAAAACTTCAAGTATAGTAATGAATGTAGTATATATGCCTATAATGAATATTCTTCGGATGAAAGATTCACATAAGTAAGAACTGAGTTGTGAATTTCATATATATATATATATATATATATATATATATATATATATATATATATATATATATATATATATATATACCAGTGGTGTGAGTGAATTGATGCTACTAGAAAAATTAACATCAGTAACTTGATCGAGAACTCAACCTACATATGGTATAGAGTAAAGTTATTAACCGGTTCATTTATTGTAGTACTTTCTAATTATAATATTAATCATAACTGACAGAAGTTATTGATAATCCAGTAATCAAAAAAAGAGACCATCATAGTTAGTATGAGAGCTTAGACTTAGGAATTTGGAGTAGAATTCAAGAATGGGCCTAGAGATTGTTTAGATTGTTGGCTCAAGAATGAGATTAATTGTTATAATGAATGTGTATGTGAGTGTGCAGCTTGTATGAATGAATGAATGTGTACCATGATATGAATAGTTCAAGAATGTAATAGGTTCTTATGCATATGATTAAGCATGATATTCAACTTTTTTCCTTATGTTTAAATGAATGTATACCCGCATGCCTTAATTTGAATGTGTTTTACTGAGAATGTCTCTCAGTGTAAACTACCAATGGTATGGGACACTGGAGTAAGGGAGTGGTTAAAATATCAGGCAAGTCAAGATTAAATCAGAATGAATGAAACTTATTAAGAATTTGACTATGAAATGATGAATCTTTCAAGATAAGAAATTGATAAATAAATATATTTATAAATTGAATATATGTGATATGTGTATTATCAAGTATATTACGTGCATGTGCTGATATGATATATTATATGTTATGTATATCTCCCAGGGTAATATGTGTATGTGATGATATACAATACTGTACCACAAAGTATAACAGGTGAATGTAATGATATGGAATATCTCAAATGGGACTCTTTAAGACACGATTGAAATCGAGCACAAAGACATAGACAAAACATAATGTCCGGCCTACTAGCCGTTAAATATAACAAACTACCAATCATGCTACGATAGAGTTTAATGTCTACATTTATACCTTGTTCATCCTTGTCAAGTTTTGTGGTGGTAACCATGAGAGTTTTGCTTGTCTTAGCCCCTTCAAGCCCAAATTTCTTGATAAGTTCCTTCGTGTACTTGGCTTGATTGATGAAAATCCCATCCTTCCTTTGCTTGATTTGGAGGCCAAGGAAGTGTTGGCCCAAAGGGCCATCACTCTAGTTTTGATGATGATCAACTCATGTAGTTATAGTCTTAATGATCTTGTATTTAATTAGTCTCAGATTTATGATCAAGATCTTAGTTGGTGTTTAGCTTCAACAAAGGATTTAAAGTCAAGTTTTGGAGCTAGCACGGTTTGATTCAAGAGCTTGTGTATCAAGACCACATCAAGTACTCAAGAGTAGTCTAGCTCGTTGGATCGTGTTTGGACCAAGTCGAGAGATGAGAAGACTTCAAGTGAAGACTTCAAGAAGAAGACTTGTGTCTAGGTTTGTTTTTTATAAGATTTTGTTTTTAGATAAAATGTAAAGGATCGAATAGTTGGTGGATTGCTCAAGTATATCTTACACACACACACACACACACTTAATTTAGATGTGTTTTTATAAAAGAATTTTTATTTTGAAAAAATACAAAAGAGTTTTTCTTTTAGAAAAAAACCGGTTTGGTTTTTGGAGTTTATTATATACATGTCTTTAACCAAGCTTATTTTAGAGCTTAATGTTAAAAACATAGATATTTCACTATGTATATGTAGTGGATCATTTTCATACACTATATGCTTTAAAAGAGTTTAAAATATCTTGTTTTTGTATTTGGAGAAGTTTTGGAAAAATAAATTTTGAAAAACCAATTTGGAAAATTATAGTTTTTGTTCTTAGCTAAAATTTCTAAGTTACAAAAATAGTTCAAATTATTTGTAACATGTCTTGATTTTTCTCAAACATGTTTTATTATTAAAGTATTATATTGAACCTATTTTTGTAGATTTTTCATGATTTTATGGGATTTTATTTAAGTTAAAAAGTCAACTCTTAAATCCCTAAATATTGGCCTGCTAGGCTCTGGTGGTCGACCGACCGGTTAACCGGACCAGGAGCCGGTCGACCGGAACGGTCGACCGACGTGCATAAAAGTGCACAAGATGGGCCAATCGACCGCACGGTCGACCGCCAGAGAGTAGCTGCTCTCTGGAAAAGGCCCCGGTCGACCGAGTAGTCGATTGGCAGAGAGTTTAGCTCTCTGTATCCTTGCCACAGTCGACCGACCGGTCGACCGCTGGCTCAACGGTCAGATTTCTAACCATTGCCGGTCGACCGGGCGGTCGACCGACAGGCCATCCTGGCTCCCAACGGCTAGTTTTTTGAGCCTATTTAAAGGGGGCTTTTAGGGACTGTTTTCAACAAGATTTTTAAGTTGATTTTGAGCCAGTTTTTCCAACTCTATTAGGTGTTTATCTCCACTTATTTAAGAGCCAACATTGCCATATCAAAAGAAGAGATTTTCAAGAGTATTAAAAAGTGATTTCTTGAGTTTTCCTCCACCATTTCAATCCTAGTTTTCTCACACAAACACTTGAGCTATCCATTACTATATCTACCTATAGGGATATTTGTTGTGAGAAGATTTTAGGTGATCACCAAAGTTCCATCTTTGTATTTGAGGAAGGGGACTTGCGGGTTCGTGGTGTTTCGATTTCGTATGTGAACTCGGTGTTTGAGATGCGGCCTCGGCGAGCTGGTGGGGTGGGCTTGTGGTGTGTTCTTGCGGGAACAAGAGAGGGACTCGAGAGTCCAAAGAGCTTGTAGGTGTTGTGGCACCAAGTGATCCGGTGGGATCGATTTTAGTGGAAATCCTTCATAGTGTTGAAGGCGGGGACGTAGAGCAAGTATGCTCAAACCTCGAAATAAATCTCCCGTGTTTGCGATTGCTCTCTCTCTCTTACTTGTTTATATCTTTCATGCTTATATTGACTTTATCTTTATATGTTTGATATACTTTGTGTGCTTAATTGTTATATGCTTGGGGATTGTTTGCTAACACTAGTATTCAACCAAGAGAGCCAACGCGACACCTCAACTCTTATTTAGAGGAATCTTGAGGAGTTAGTCCAGAGCCCTTCACGGAGAATCCAGCTACACTCTTGTGTTATACTTGGCATTTAGTTCAATAAGTTTTAATTCTACATTAATTGACCATTAGATTAGCCATCACCGATTCACCCCCCTCTAGGTGATTACAAGAGGAAGTAGTTATGCTCGCCCATCATAGACATCTCAAATTCTTCCTTCATACATGATTCAAAAGCTTTGCAAAGATTTTCATTAGTAGAACCAAATATGATATCATTAACATATATTTGAACTATAAGTATATCATTTTCAACATGTTTGGTAGACAAAGTAGTATCTATTTTTCCTTTAGTAAAATCACTTAAAATAAGAAATGAAAAAAGTCTTTCATACCAAGCCCTAGGGGCTTGTTTTAAACCATAAAGAGCTTTGTCTAGTTTGAAAATAAAATCTGGATGTGTAGGATCAACAAACCCGGGGGGTTGTTCAACATATACTTCCTCTTTAATAAATCCATTTAAGAAAGCACTTTTTACATCCATTTGAAAAAGTTTAAAATCTTTATATGAAGCAAATGCAAGTGTCATCCGTATGGCTTCAAGCCATGCTATGGGTGCAAAAGTTCCCTCAAAATCGATACCTTCTGCTTGGGTGTAACCTTGGGCCACTAACCTATCTTTATTCCTAACAACATTACCTGACTCATCCAACTTGTTCCTAAAAATCTATTTAGTATCAATTGTTGAATTATCATGGGGCCTAGGAACAAGATGCCAAACTTGGTTGTGCTCGAATTGATTGAGCTCCTCTTGCATGGCAAGCAACCAATATGAGTCGCCCTCGGCTTCGAGGATGTTCTTTGGTTTAAAATGAGAAACAAATACATAGTGCCCACAAAGATCACAAAGTTTAGAACGAGTAGTTACCCCTTTTGATACTTCACCAATAATAAGATCCTTGGGATGATGTGGTGTGAATCTCCAATCCTTTAGAAGTGGTTGTGATGGTTCCACTTCAACTTCTTGAACTTCACTTTCCTCATCAACTTTAGGCATGTCTTCTAGGTGAATCCTTCAAGGTAATCCTCTCCATATCTTCTCTTAAGGAATCTATTTCTATAACATTCTCAATAAAAACATTAGATTCCTCAAACTTTATATGTATAGATTCTTCAATAGTCAAGGATGACTTAGTGAAGACTCTATAAGTTTTACTAGTATTAGAATAACCAACAAAAGTAGCTTCATATGATTTTGCATCAAATTTACCTAAGTTATCTTTAGTGTTTAAAACAAAATATTTAAAGCCAAAAACTTTAAAATATGAAACATTTGGTTTTCTTGAATAACAAATCTCAAAAGATGTTTTAGAAGTGTTTTTGCATAAGAAAACCCTATTTGATATGTAGCAAGATGTGTTTACGGCCTCGACCTATAGGGATTGAGGGAGTCTGTACTCATTTATCATTGTCTTAGCCATCTCTTGTAATGTACGATTTTTCCTCTCAATGACTCAATTTTGTTGTGGAGTTCTAGGACAAGATAGTTCATGCTTAATTTCATGTTCTTCACAAAAAGTGGTAAAGGGTTGGTTATTGAATTCACCATCTCTATTACTTCTTATTCTTAAAATAGAAGAATCGTTTTCCTTTTCAACTCTTTTCTTAAAGGCTTGAAAATGTGAAAAGGCTTGATTTTTATGTTCTAAAAAGAAAACCCAAGTAAAACGAGAAAAATCATCAACTAAAACGAAAGCAAAACGATTCCCACTTAGACTTTTGGCTTTAGTAGGACCAAACAAATCCATATGGATCAACTCCAAAGGTTGTGATGTCATGATATCCCTGATTGATTTGAAAGAGGACTTGGTTTGTTTCCCAAGTTGGCACGCATCGCAAATGCCGTCTTTTTCAAATTTCAAGGAAGGAATACCTTTCACCATTTCCTTGTTGTTTAATCTAGATAGATGGTCAAAAGAAATATGGCCTAATCTTCTATGCCATAACCAAGAGTCATCATTGAAGGCATTCAAACAAGTAGCATTGCATAGCATATTAGACATATCAATCATGTATACATTGTTTTCACGAAATCCAGAAAATATACACGCATTAGATTGTATATCAATTACACTACATGCTAGGTCATCAAAAACAATATTAAAACCTTTATCACAAAGTTGACTAACACTCAAGAGATTATGCTTGAGGCCATCAACTGAAACAACATTTTCTATTAAAGGAGATGTGCCAAGTTTAACATTACCAATACCAATGATTTTTCCTTTGCAGTCATCTCTGAAGGTGACGGTGCCACCTTCATGGTATCTTGATAGGGTTGCAAAGTTGTTGATAACCCAAGTCATGTATCTTGATAGTGGTTGCTCAAGGCACATGACTTGGGTTATCAACAACTTTGCAACCCTATCAAGATACCATGAAGGTGGCACCGTCACCTTCAGAGATGACTGCAAAGGAAAAATATTGGTACTGGTAATGTTAAACTTGGTACATCTCCTTTAATAGAAAATGTTGTTTCAGTTGATGGCCTCAAGTATAATCTTTTGAGTGTTAGTCAACTTATGATAAAGGTTTTAATGGTATTTTTGATGACCTAGCATGTAGTGTAATTGATAGACAATCCAATGCATGTATATTTATTTCGTGAAAACAATGTAAACATGATTGATATGTCTAAAATGCTATGCAGTGCTACTTGTTTGAATGCCTTCGATGATGACTCTTGGTTGTGGCATAGGAGATTAGGTCACATTTCTTTTAACTATCTATCTAGATTAAACAATAAGAAAATGGTGAAAGGTATTCCATACTTGAAATTTGAAAAGGACTGCATTCGCGATGTGTGCCAACTTGGGAAACAAACCAAGTCATCTTTCAAATCAATCAAGGATATCATGACATCACGACCTTTGGAGTTGATCCATATGGATTTATTTTATCCTACAAAACCCAAAAGTCTAAGTGGGAATCGTTTTGCTTTCGTTTTAGTTGATGATTTCTATCGTTTTACTTTGGTTTTCTTTTTAGAACATAAAAATCAAGCCTTTTCACATTTTCAAGCCTTTAAGAAAAGAGTTGAAAAGGAAGAAGATTCTTCAATTTTAAGAATAAGAAGTGATAGAGGTGGTGAATTCAATAACCAACCCTTTACCACTTTTTGCGAAGAACATGGAATTAAGCATGAACTATCTTGTCCTAGAACTCGACAACAAAATGGAGTCATTGTATGGAAAAATCGTACATTACAAGAGATGGCTAGGACAATGATAAATGAGTACGGTATCCCTCAATACCAATGGGCCGAGGCCGTAAACACTTCTTTCTACATGTCAAATAGGGTTTTTGCATGCAAAAACACTTCTAAAACATCTTTTGAGATTTATTATTCAAGAAAACCAAATGTTTAATACTTTAAAGTTTTTGGTTGTAAATGTTTTGTTTTAAATACTAACGATAATTTAGGTAAATTTGATGCAAAATCATATGAAGCAATTTTTGTTGGTTACTCTAACACTATAAAGCTTATAGAGTTTTCAATAAATCATCTTTGACTATTGAAGAATCTATACATGTAAAGTTTTTGAGGAATCTAATGTGTTTGCTGAGATTGTTGTAGAAATAGATTCCCATAATGAAGACATGGAGGATTACTTTGAAGGACTCACCTACTCTTGAAGACAAGCCAAAGGTTGATAAGGAAAATGAAGTTCAAGAAGTTGAAGTGGAGACAACACAACCACTTCCAAAAGATCAGAGTTTCACTCCATATCATCCCAAGGATCTTATTATAGGTGAAGTATCAAAAGGGATAACTACTCATTCTAAACTTCAAGTTCTTTGTGGGCACTATGTATTTCTTTCTTATTTTGAGCCAAAGAACATCCTCGAAGCCGAGGGCGACTCATATTGGTTGCTTGCCATGCAAGAGGAGCTCAATCAATTCGAGCACAACCAAGTTTGGCATCTTGTTCCTAGGCCCCATGATAGACCAACAATTAGTACTAAATGGATTTTTAGGAACAAGTTGGATGAGTCGGGTAATGTTGTTAGGAGTAAAGCTAGGTTAGTGACCCAAGGTTACACTCAAGTTGAAGGTATCGATTTTAAGGAAACTTTTGCACCCGTAGCACGACTTGAAGACATACTGATGACACTTGCATTTGCTTCATATAAAGATTATAACTTTTTCAAATGGATGTAAAAAGTGCTTTCTTAAATAGATTTATTGAAGAGGAAGTGTATGTTGAACAACCCCCCGGGTTTGTTGATCCTACACATCCGGAATTTGTTTTCAAACTTGACAAAGCTCTTTATGGTTTAAAACAGGCCCTAGGGCTTGGTATGAAAGACTTTCTTCATTTCTTATTTCAAATGGTTTCACTAAAGGAAAAATAGATACTACTTTGTTTACCAAACATGTTGAAAATGATATACTTATAGTTCAAATATATGTTGATGATATCATATTTGGCTCTACTAATGAAAATCTTTGCAAAGCTTTTGAATCATGCATGAAGGAAGAATTTGAGATGTCTATGATAGGCGAGCTTAACTACTTCTTTGGCCTCCAAATCAAGCAAAGGAAGGATGGGATTTTCATCAATCAAGCCAAGTACATGAAGGAACTTATCAAGAAATTTGGGCTTGAAGGGGCTAAGACAAGCAAAACTCCCATGGCTACCACCACAAAGCTTGACAAGGATGAACAAGCTACAAATGTAGACATTAAACTCTATCGCAACATGATTGGTAGTTTGTTATATTTAATGACTAGTAAGCCAGACATTATGTTTTGTGTATGTATTTGTGCTCGATTTCAATCGTGTCCTAAAGAGTCCCATTTGATTGCGGGAAAACGCATTATTAGATACCTTAAGAGCACAATTGAAATGGGTTTGTGGTATCCGAAGACCAGACAATTTTTCATGATGAGATTTTCATATGCCGACTATGCGGGTTGTAGAGTGGATAGGAAGAGTACAAGTGGAACATGTCAATTTCTCGGTAATTGTCATGTTTCATGGTGTCACGCCCCGCTTCCCAAAATACGCTGGAGCGGAGACGCGACATGAGTCGGCGACACATATACGCAAGGAAAATCCCACACGTATACGCGCTAAGCCTTAAATAACCCAAAATAAGCTATAAATCTAACCATAATAAATCATGATTACTGCAATATCACATATAAGCATCCACGCATGATATCATATAAATGAAGATTGGAATAACAACTGAACTGATATAACAATAATCAGGAAATAATATGAAGGCTAGAAAGGTAAGAGTACCAGAATAGAATAGGGAGAAGCTCCAGCTCTTCACGAAGCGTACAGTCTCAACGAACATCTGAACAACAGAAATAAAGTGTCCAATATCTTGACGTGCAAATCCAGGGTCGTCAGAAAGCGACTTGGTGAGTGTGTGTAAAAAGGAGAGCTCGTGCATATAAATAATGTGCATAAAGTAATAACAAGAATAACTGCAGATATAAGAAACTAAATAACATGATAAATAGCTGAACTGAAGTATATCTGATCACATCTGTAAATAAGCAACTGACATCTGAATGTGTAACCTAGCATATGTTACTAGTCTGGTTGGTTATTATTAACCTAACTAATGTAGTACTTAGCTGTGTCCTATACCACAGCCATTTTCCTACATATCAAACAAAGTTATCATTGTTGTAACTGCCTGCCAATGTAGTGCATGTGTTTTGGAAGAGTACCGTGCATGCCCGATACCACGGTCTAACACCCCTGGCGCTAAACTAGGACAAGCCGCAAGGCTCTGACAACTGAAGACCACAACCCCACATGAAAAGACAACTAGTGTGGCGCCGTAATCCGGGCATAGCCCTGACAACTGACAACTGAATAGGTAGCCAGTACTACCTTGGTTCCCCATGGTTGGAACCCACAACTCGGTACCATAATAAGTCCTTCCAAAATACACGACATGCATCATCAGGCAATTACCCCTGTTCCCCAGGTTATGGTGTCTTTTATTAATAAGCAATCAATGAGTTATTATTAGAGAGTAACTATATCTACAACAACTACCAATGTCAACACTAGCTAATAATCTGACAACTGACAACTGTGATATCTGACAACTATGATATCTGACAACTGTGATATCTGACAACTGAGTAGCGACAACTAATATCTGACATCTGAAATAGGATACTAGAGATATAGCCACTAACACAATAGTGTCACAAACAACTAGTAACTGATACAGATATCTACCAACTCATATAAACTCTGAACACATAATATGGTCACCAACAAATAGTCTCACCCATAACTGATTAACTGATAACTGTTATCTGATAACTTGAAATACAAGATCACTGATATCAAATAGATCACTATCACAATAACTCAATCTCTATTAACCGAAGTAATCAATAACTAATCATGAAAGACATGGTATGTCCTCGAGATCAACAAGTCAACACATACTGAAATCATATCTAAATATGAAACATCCTCAAAGAACTGCAATCTAGAATAGTTCACTTATAAGTCAATACCAATAACTCATCCATACTCATATGATCTAATCAGTTGATACATCTTGGAACTCTAGCTTCTAATAATCCAAAACCAATATAATATCACATATCAAAGTCAAAGATAAGATATCCACACATCTGGTCGCAATCCAACAAAAATCGGTCACATCTAAATACTGATCAATATCCAATATAAATAACATAAATCCCAGTTCGACTCGAACTCTAACTAAGCCCATATTCTGATTCAAGCATCAAGTGATCCAATTTCTTAGTAAAGTAACATCATAACAAGTCCATCATCAATATCCGAATGAATCATCACCTAAGTTATTACCAATGAAAGAATAACAAGTCTGGAAAGTACTCTACATGAAATATATCATCTGTCCTTAAATACCCGAATAAATTCTTTACTGAATTATCACCAAGTAAGGAATATTAAGTCTGATAATTGTTCAGATAAATTGTAGATCGTAAACCACAATCACAGACCAATCCAACATAAGATCAACCTAGTGTGCAGTCCAAGTTCCTTTACAATTAGTCCCAGTCCGAAACAGTAATCATCTATTCATGAAATGTTATAACTCTAATATCTCAATGTCCAAATACAAGATCTATATATATCTGATGCTCAACTAAGTACTTAATCTATCCAATCAATAGATCGAGTCTAGTCACAGTTTAAAGGTATATCAAAAATAGGCCTAGGCCAACAAAAACAAACTAGTAACACATAAAATGATACTGATACAAGTTCCTATCAACTAGGTAATTAAAGTGAACAATCATAGATATCTCATGAACGAATGCAAGTAATGAAACTGGTAAAATATAACAGGAAGTCACATGAAATGATAAGAGCAACATGTAAGGCATACCGATAACGATAAATACACAATAACGAACACTCATATGAAATGACGCGGTTTCAGAATCGAATCGCCGTCTGGCCTTCACTGCACGAATTGGTACTGATCTACGGAACATCCCATGGATCGGTCTTCGAAACACCATTGTATCGGGTCCACAATGAGCACAAATCTGAATCATGTCCTAGGCCTTCTGTTACTGAGCTCGGAACGCCTGAATGGATCCGGGTCGCTGTAGCACATAACCAACACATGATTGACACAAACATACCCTCGTACACGTATATACTTCTCAATATACACGCATAAACATACATGTACACCCGCATATATATACGTACACAAGCATACGCAACAATACATATATATAAACATGACTACATATTATATACTAATGCATATTTACACATATACCTATGCACATTAATTTGTTGCATACATCTCCAAATTAATAAATACCTATTATTAACTATAAACACCTATACATTAATTAATTCACACCATGCATTCATATACATCATGCATACACATGCATGCATATCACCACTCACGAATACACCAACACACATTTAAATAAACTTCTCAATTATTACAATATTGCCCTTATACATGAAAATAATACTAACCTCGGGGCAACTTGCGGCGCACCGATGGAGGCTCTGACGGAGGCGTCTGGGGCCACGGAGGGTGTCGTAGGATAGAGCATCTCACCATGAAGGGCGTGGGTGCGTTCGAACTCGCCTACGGTGATCCACGGCGATCCACGGAGAGCTAAAAAATGGCTCGGAGTAAGGTATTTCCGGCACACAAAGAAACACATTGAATTAATATATACATTCATATTACTCCCAAACCAAACACTTGTATGTCTATTAGCCAAACCAACACACGCACACCATATATACCTCAATTATATGAAGAGAGAGAGAGAGAGACTCACGCTGGCTGTGGTGGTTCCCTGTTGGTTGCGGCCTGCTGGAGGAGATGGGCGTGTGCTGCCAACCAAGAGGGGGGTCCGGCTGGGCGTCCTGCTACGCTGCCTATGGGGAAGGGGGCCTTGCTGCTCCGGCAGATCTTAACGCTGCCCAGCCGCTGCTGTGCTGCCGAGGAGGGAAGGAGGGGTGCTGTCGTGCCTGGGCGCCTGTTGTTGCTGCTGCAGATCTGGTGATCTCGGCTGCGCGTAAAGGTGTTGTTGCTGCTGGTGGCCATCGAGGGAGGGAGATCCTGGCACTGGTGGGCTTCGGATTTGCTGTGTCACGCTGGTGGAGGAAGAGGTTGCCTGAATTGTGTCAAGGGAGAAGGGAGGTTTGGCTGCTGCGCTGGCTGTGCGTCGGCCAGGAGTGGGCGGAGCTCCGGCAGGGGTGCGCTTGCGGATCATGGCGAGGGACTGGTTCTGCTATGGGGTTTCGTCGGAGTGGTGCTCGGGCTATAGAGAAGTGCGGCACGGCAAGGAGAGAAGGGGGTGATGATGCAACACGCCGGCGTGGGTTTGTCAGGGATCTCACTAAGAGGAGCGCTGCCTGCGAGGAGAGGTTGGGGCAGCCTGGGGCTTACGGATCAAGGGGGTGCGGCTTGGTCAGGGGCTGTTGAGTAGTTGCCGCGTGCCGCCGGAGAGGAGATGATGTGATGGTGGAGACGTCGTCGACCATGATGGTGGCGCAAGGAGGATTCGGCCAGAGCTATTGGGGAGTTGGGGACGTGCTGTTGTGTTGGCGGCTGGAAGAAGAGAAGGAGATAGATTTAGGTTTAGGTTTAGGTTTAGGATTAATCTTAGGATATAATTGAGTTTGGTTAATGGGTATAATGGGTAGTGGGTATTCGGGTTTGAAATGGGTGTAGGCATATGATAACGGGTATTAGGTATGGATCTATTATGTAATAGGTTGGTGGGTTTGGGTATAGAAAGATAATGGGTAGGATCAAAAGAATGCAAATAATAGTAATCCTAATATTAACAAGATTAATAGTTAACCATATAATTAGTAACATCAATATAAATAACTTTACAAAATAATCATAATAATTAATAGTAACATTAAACACTAATGACAATAACTAAATAACACTAATAATAATTAGAGTAACTATAGGAATAGTAATAAAGATAATTAACAACATCACTAATAATACTAATATTAAAATAAATAAAATAATGGTAGCACTAATAATAATAATTAATAAAAATATTAGGAACACTATTAATAATTAATAAACACTAACAATATTAATAATAATAATACTAATGGTAATAAGTAATTAAAAATACTGATAAGAAATAATGGCAATAGTATATAAAGGCAAAGTGTCATTTACTATCAAAAAAATAAATTTCCATATTTAATAATAATAATAATCACAAGAAAGAAAATAATAAATTAAGTTGATTAAAAAAAATAATAATCAGTAAATCAAAATAAATACTTAGAAAAATAAAAATACAGTACTTCTAACTAAGGATCTTACACATGGTCTTCCAAGAAACAAAATTCGGTAGCCCTCTCAACCGCCTGGGCGGAGTATGTTGCGGCTGAGGCTTGTTGTGCACAAGTCCTTTAGATGAAACATACTCTCCTTGATTATGATTTGCATTATGACCATATTAAAATATTTTGTGATAATATTAGTACTATTTATATGACTAAAATATAAATCAACATAGTAAGACTAAGCACATTGACATTCGATATCACTTTCTAAGAGATCATTTTAAGAAAGGTGATATTGAAATTGATTATGTTTCTACCGATTTTCAACTTGCCGATATTTTTACAAAATCACTAAGCTATAATAGATTTTCTTTCATTTGTAGTGAATTGAATGTTTGTGTTATGGATTCATGAAAAGTTTTCTTTCAATGTTTATTTTTTTACCCTTTTTGATGCATGACAAAAAGGGGGAGGAAAAGTTAGTTTATTAGTTTATTGTTTTGTGCTATTGTTTTGAGTTATTATTTTGATTGTTTTGAGTTATTCTTGATGTTTTCTTTCCCATACAATTCATTCATGTATATAACCAATCATATATATCCATTCATATATAATGCATGATTTGATTCATATATATCCATTCATATATATAGCATGATTTAAGGGGGAGCCTCCAAGCTCCTTTTTCCCATTTTTTTGTTAAATAACTCATATGTTTTGTCATCATCAAAAAGGGGGAGATTGTTGGCCCAAGATTACAATCACCCGGTTTTGGAGTTTTGATGATTACAAAACATATATAGTTATTTGTACTAATCATATTTTAGTATTTAAGTTTGTTTTAGGGTTCTATGGATTCAAGATATTTTCTTCCCTACAGGAAGGTGGTTTTGACTCAAGTTGACTCAATTTGGGATCAAGGATTCAAGCTATTCAACGATGCTTATGAAAAAGCCCAAATTGAAGATCTTGTAGTCACCTAGAATCATTGTAAGAAGTAGTATGTTAAAGAGGGGTTATGATAAGTTGTGCTCAAGAAAACACACACACATATTAACTTTTCAAAATACAAGTTTTTTTTGATTATTTGGTTTAGGTTCATGATTGATTGATATGCGTGCCTCAAAATATTTCAAATTTATATATCTAGTTTAAAACATGTATTTCATCCTCTATAGCATGCTACTTAAACTTCAAAACATTTAAAAATATTTCAAAAATTATTCAAAGTTCAAAATTCCTTCTTCAAAAATCTGTTTCAGGCCTTACGGTCGACCGGGCGGTCGACGGGACCTATTTCTGGCCAAATCGGTTGACCGACCCTTGTGGCTTTGGGCGTGCACGTTTGTGCACGTCTGTCGGTCGACCGACGACCTTGCGGTCGACCGACCGCAAGACCCTTAGTCTCGGATTTTGTTGGTCGACCGACAGTTCAAAAATTCTTTTTGTTTAGCCTGCGGTCGATCGGACCGGTCGACCGAAGCCAACGGCTCTTTTGTCATGTGGCTTGCCGGTCGACCGGCCCGGTCGATCGACAGCCGTCAAAAGTGCCCAACGACTCTTTCTTGAAATTTGTTTTGTTTTTATAATTCCTATAACTATTTCTGAATTCCTAGTGGCTAAACTCTACACTAATGACCTAGTATTCATTATGGATGATATGAATTCTCTCCCTATAAATAGAGGTCATTGGTTATTTGTTTTGGACAAGAAAAGTTCCTATTGTTTCAAGTTTTTCAAAAGAGAAGAAAGTTTACTTGCATTGCTTTTCAAAGTTCTTTCATTTGCAAAAGTTTTCAGTTGGTTTACAAGCTCTTTTTACTTCTTTACAACTGAAATTTTTCTCACTTCACTTCTTGAGCCAAAAATCATCTCCACTCTATAATAAGTTGTAAGAGAGAGTTTGTGGTCTTTTGATCACCGAGTGACTTGTATTTTCTTGTGTAGAGGTTGGATTGGTTGAAGTTGGGTACTCCGGTCTTGTGTGGACTAATTGTAATCCCTTGGGTGTAAAGGTTCCGGTGTGAAAATTTTCTTTGTTGATTTAGTGAAAATCCTTCATAGTGGTGAAGACGGGGACGTAGAGCAGTGGCTCGAACCTCAAAACAAATTACCTGTGTTTGCAATTGGTTTCCTTGTTGCTTTATATTTTTCTGTCTTGTCATACCACTTGCTTGCATTTCATTATTGCTCTCATTTCATTTACTTGAATTTCTGGTCTTTACTCATTTCAACAAGAAAGCAATTGCGCGCCTCAACTCATAATCTAGAGGAATCAAAGAGGAGAAGTTCTAGAGCCCTTCACAGGGAATGCGGCTTCAATTTCTTGTTTTGAGTAACCTCTTGCATCATTTATACTTAGTTATTTAAAAAGATCATTAGATTAGCATTAACACCTATTCACCCCCTCTAGGTGTTTTTCATTAACTTCAAAACTTGATTTTGTTGTCAAAGAAAATAATTCTTCGAAAAACAAAATTGATTTAATTTCAAAAAATTTATAAGTTTGCTTAAAAGCATTTCTTTGAAAAAGGATTTAGATACACATGTTTGCCATGCTAGTATAGCTTCACCTTCTAGCATATCTATTACATGCACCTCTTCTTCTATAATTGAAAATGATATAAATATTTTAAGGAAGAGTGTTAATTGTTTGGGCTCCACTTTGAGCCAATGTGCCATGAACCACCCCGTTTGGAATCTATGTTTCGAAAGAAACAAGTTCCTCCTATGCATGCTCACAAACCATGACATACACATGCTCCTCACGCTCACACTCATGACACTTTGTATGCTCATGTGTACACATGTACACATTGTGGACGTAAGGGCCACCTTGCTAAATTTTATTATAGTAAGGTACATGATTCAAATTTAGCAAATAAGTTTGTTTGGGTTAGGAAAGGTGCTATGGGTACCAAAGATCACTCCTATTTTATTTGATGTAGGTGTGGGCTCTCACATGACGTGAGAGTGATGGTGCCTTGTGGTGGATGCGTTCCGAGCTTAAAGATGACAATTTGGATGCATCACTTTCAAGGGGAGTTTGGTGGAGGACCACCTTGGTTTGGAGACATGGAGATGTGCCCTCTTAGTTTTGGTAACAATCTCGTACTCCTCATTATGTTGACATGCTTTTATATTATTCATTTTTAGCATGTCATGTTTTACAGCTCATTATGCCATTTGCCATGTTTATTAGTCCTATGTCATACATGATTAGTATTCGAGATCACCCATGTTTATTATGGACTTATACTTTTGTATTCTCACATTTGTTTTAGCAATTGTGTATATCATAGATCTAATGCATGTGCATTTACCATAATGATCATATAAGTATTGTTTTGATTTCTATGCTTCATGTTTTGATTACATGTTTAGATGTTAGTTTTCATTAAAACTTGGATATATACTTGTACAACTAGTGAGCCACAAATAGATTATTATATGTTTGTGCTCGAATGCTCATTTGTACTCATTAGATGTACTAGTATAGCCTAGTTTTGATGATTTATGCATTTTGACTTGTATTCCCATTAGAGACACTTGCCTTCATGCATATACTTTTGTGGACTCGTTATGTTTGGATATGTATGTATACTTTAGTTTGTACATAACATATATATACCTTGAAAGATTCTAATTTTGATGATTTTCATGTTTTAAGGAATTTCACATTAAGTTTGATTGTCTATTTCCATGACTATGTCTTGTACATTATACTTATACACTCACATTATTTGATGTTTTCTCATGATTTTGTGTTCATGAGTATTATATGTGCTATATAGACTTTGAGTGTTTGATGATCATGTGATTTTCATGTTTCATGGAATATATTTTTGTTTTTTCCTTACTTGAAGGATTTTGTACTAGTTTACAAGTTTTTCATAAAACTAGTTCCTATTCTTCATTATGGTAGAGTTTTTCAAACATACTATATTTTCAAATTTATTTTTGAAAACCCTACCCTTCAAGGGCGGTTGGTTGGGCGACCATGCCTTGTATGGTAAAATTGAAAATCTATTTAAACACGTGCATGATATAGGTGATAGGGAGTATGAGTTACACACTTATTCATTATTGTGTTTCCAATTGGTATCACAATTGACATCTATCTTGTACACTCATATTTGTTTCTATATATGTATGCTTTAACTTCAAATAATATCAATTTCTATTGGTAATTACTTTTTCCATACATATATATGTAATTTGTTTTGATTGTGCTTATTATATCTCTATATCTTTAAGTACAAATTTAATTATGCTAAGCTTGATTTTATCCTTAATGACAATTATTTTGGTATCCTAACAAGCCTATGCATCATTTTCATTGGTATTTCATAAAGGGGGAGAAAATTCATGTTTTACCTTTCAATCGATTTTATTTACAGTTGGTATTGATTTTTACTCCCACACTTTATGATGAAAAATGATTGAAAAATGATATTGATTTTTTATTTGGTATCATACGCTCCTAATGAAAATTATTTTCAATTGATATATGTCTCATTTTCAATATTGGTATCAAAAATATTAAATTGACATTATTCTCTATTTGGTATCCTTATTGCAAAATGAGTTTAGTGTTTAATCAAAAAATTGGTTTATGTTTTTCAAATTGGCATCAAAAGTGTAAAATATTTTTAATTGGTACTAATTTTTTTGGTAACAAGATTGCCTATATAATTATATTTTGAATTGATATCAAAATTTTTATTGGTTATCTTCAAAATGTTTTAGTTACTTTCAACTGGTTATCTTTAAAATATTTATTTTCAATTGGTATCATAAATTGATATCATGATGTTTCTATGTATACCTTCATGTTAAATTGATATATTTTTCAATTGGATTTCATAAAGTTTTGATTTAAGCATAAAGAGAAAAAGGGAAAAGATATCTTGGATTTATGCATATTATTCATGCCCTTTACTGTTTTATGTTTGTACCCCTTTGTTGATTTTTGTTTCTGACAAAAAGGGGGAGAATATTGTTTTTTTTTATTGTTTACTTTAACCCTTTGTTGATGATTGACAAAAAGAGGGAGAAGTATTTTAGTATATAATATATGCATGTTTATTTGTGCATAGTTATTTAAGTTTATATCAAGATCATTTGTTTTCTGTTTTTTTGATATTGGTATCAAGATCATATTGTTTGTTGTTTTTATTGGTATCAAGAACATATTTTGATATTGTTTTTGTTGTTGGTATCAAGAGTTTTTATTGGAATTTTTATTGGTATCAAGAGCAACATTTTTTTATTTGTGTTTATTTTAAAATTTGGTATCAAGAATTATTTTTATAGCATTCATTGAATATTTTATTGTTTATTGTTATGCATGAATTAAGGGGAGCTTCTTTGAAGCTTAACTTTAATCCATGCATATATAACTCCATGAGTTTTGTCATCATCAAAAAGGGGGAGATTTGTTAGCCCAGAGGCCTTCCACTCTAGTTTTGATGATGATTAACTCATGTGGTTATAGTTTATTAATAATCTTGTGATATATAGTTTAAGATATTAAATCAAGATATTAGTAGTGATTACCTTCAACAAAGGTATTTTGGAACTTTCACATGGTGATTCAAGAGCTCGAGCGTAAAGTTCATCTCGAGCACTCGGTTGGAGTCAAGCTCGGTGGATCACGTTTGGATCGAGTCGGCTTGGAGACAAGAAGACTTCGGTTTGTTTAGTTAAGATTTTTGTTTAGATCCATTGTAAAGATTAGATAGTGTGATATGCGCTCAAGTTCACAATACACACATAAGTTTCATGTTTTAGTTTTTCGGTTTAACCGATCTTGGTTTTCATGAATAGATAGAATCAAAATAAGTTTACATGGTTTAATGTATATTAGATTTGATCTAATACATCTATGCTTCATTTATTTAGAAAAACTTATTTTGATATACTATTCATGTGTTTGGAGTTTTGTATTTAGACAAAACTTATTTTTGGATTTAATGTCAAAAACATAGATATAATATCTTTCATGTATATTGGATTCTATCCATATACTATATGCTTCAAAGTTGTTTCAATATCATGTTTTTGTATTTATAAAAGTTTATAGAAAAACTGCCTTTTCCTTTAGAAGTTGGTTTCTAGAAAATACCGTTTTTAGTTTAAGGTAAATTTTTCATGTCACAAAAATGGTTCAAAATGTTTGTAAAATGATTTGATTTTTACTCAAACATATTTGTATTTCAAAGATATAACATGAACTGATTTTTGTGGAATTTATGTGTTTTTATAGGATTTAATCAAAGATAAAAACCTTAGTTTTTAAGTCCTATATTTGTCTGGACTGACTGACTGCCGCTCGACCGGACCGGTCGACCGTAGCAGTAGGCAGTCGATCGTAGCAGCGGGCAGAATGTGTACGCAGCCAGGCTGATGGGCCGGTCGACTAGAATGGTTGACCGCCAGAGAGCCTCTGCTCTCTGGAAATGGCCCCGGTCGACCGGCGGAGAGCTCTGCTCTCTGTATCGGTTCGTTCAACTGGGCGATCGATCGGCTAGAGAGCCGTTGCTCTTTGGATCCAGTCCCGGTCGACCGGTAGGCTCAACGGTTAAAAACTTGACGGTTGGCCGGTCGACCGATCGGTCGACCTGCAGATCGACCGGAAGGGCAATCTGGCCCTTTTCAGCTGCCAAGGGCAGATTTGAAATAATGGTATAAATACCCCATTTCTTGGTTATTTTTAATAAGAATTTTAAGAGCAAAAATTTTTATCTTCTCTAGTGTTTTAATATAAGTTTTCAAAAGAGTTTTTAAGCTTAAAGATTTGATCTTTATTTGATTTAAAAGGATTAGAAAATTCAAAGAAAAAGAAAGTCTTTGGGATTGGTTTTGATCTTCATTTTTATATCTCTCTAGATGTTTTCCTAAGAGTTTTTCTTTGAGTTTTTGATTTCCAAACTCTTTATTTTTCACACTTGAGCTTATCTAACTATCCTATCTATAGGATCATTATTTTATGAGAAAGAATTGTTTTGTGGTTGAAAGAGACCACCAAGTTGTAAACCTGCCATCATTGTGATATCCCTCTAGTGAGAGGTGATTGAGTTGATATCCCTCTAGTGAGAGGTGATTGTGAAAGTGGTATTTGGCTCCCTCTAATGAGAGGTGGAGATTGTGTTGGAATCCCTCAAGTGTGAGGTGATTATTGTTTGAGTGGCTTTGTGCCTATCCCTCATTTGTGAGGTTCATATTGTGTTGGCTTAGTGCCTTGCCTCTAAGTGTAGAGGTTGTATTTCTTAGAGAGAGGAGTTGTGTACCCCCAATTGTAATTGCCCCAAATCCTCAGTGGAGGTTCCCTGTGTGGGAAGTCCTGTGTGGACGAGTTAGTGAAAATCCTTCTGTATGAAGGCGGAGACGTAGAGCTGTGTGCTCGAACCTTGAAACATATCTTGTTGTTTGCGTTTGATCCACTTTCTCTAACTCTCTCTTACATTGTGCATTGCATCTTATTGTCATATCATATACATGCTTGGTTTGTTTGTGTGCCATACTTTTGTTTAACAAAGAGAGCTTCATATAGCACCTCAACTCTTATTTAAAGGAATCAAGAGGAGTTAGTCCAGAGCCCTTCACCGGGAATTCGGCTACACTCTTTGGTTACACTAAGTGTGTTGCAATTAAGTTTTTAAATTCTGCATTATTTGTCTTAGATTAGCCGTACCCCTATTCACCCCCCCTCTAGGTGTACTTTCACCTATTCCTCACTTTAGAAAGTGTGCTAAAAGAGATTCACACCCAGTGGCCGATATTGACATTGAAGCAATGATGACGATCAGCGGGCACTAGGACGTCGTCTTGGAGGAGGATGATAGAATATACGAGGGAAGTGACTCGTTCAAAAACTTCAACTACCAAACTCAGCAGCTCATATCTCGCCAGGTTCTGTTAGCGAGCTTCTTCCCCATCTAGATGAAAAAATTCATAGTCCCATCCCTTCTATGTGATGGGATCTTGCCGATTTTTCTTTTCTTCACCATCCAGTTAGCTTTTGGGTGCGCCTTTCAACTACTACCGATGATGGTCTGTAGTATCCAGAATTGGCTTTGAATGCTAACGGAGGCATTTTGTAAGGAAGGCACAACAAAGAAGGTGGGAAAAGAGATCATTCTCCCTCGAGACAGATCATATCTCAAGGTGGAACTACCATACGCATATCTTATGGCAAGTTTAGGATGCATTTTCCATCGCTGATAAAACCTGGAGAAAAGCCAGCAGAAGATGCTCCAGTCACCACTTTTTGTTCTGAAATGGCTGTAGTTGAAGTAAAAGGGAAGAGGATTTAGCGTTGCCCCAGAATGGCCATGGATTTCGATCCCACACTAAAGACCCTCCTCAACCAGTAGGAAGTTGATAAGTATCTAGAACAGTATGGCATTCAACTGGCATCAAATGTCATGGTGGAGTGGTTCACTCTATATACCGATTATATAGAGGCCCATAAGGCTGGCGGAGTATACCTCCACCCTCAGATCCTAGCTTTGGAGTTGAAGTTCCCCTTGACCTTTATCTGTTATCTTCTGTGTCATTACTGAATGGCCTCCTCTTAGTTGGTGGTAGGGGGTTGACATTTTTGGGCTTTTAAGCCGTCTACAACATGTTCATTTCTGATGAATAAAGGTTGAGGACTTCTTCGCCCTCTATATGATGAGAAGGACTAAGGAAGGTGATCATTTCTTCATTGTGTGGAGAAGTCTTGAGAAACTGATTGTCAACTTGGCAGAAATTGACCATGAGTGGCATGATACCGTTATCTACGTCTCTGGAACTTAGGAGACGGCTATGCAGAAGGACCATGGCATCATTTTTACTGAATATAACAAAGGAACACTCTAGCATATTAGCTTCACAGCCACAACAAGGGTCTAGGGGAGGGTCCAGTGCATGCTCCAGATTGGCATTGACTATCGAAACTAGAGCTGGTTGTCGGATCCAAATCTGTTATTTGTTTCCCTAGTTATTTCAAGGGCTCGAGAAGATGTGGGTTATGTTCCCATGGTCGTGACCATCATGGAGAAGGAATGTGCATGGACGAGAGCTGCCTTGCTTAAGAAGATGAGCCTTTCAAAACAGAGCATCAAGTTGTGGTTTGAGCGCATGAGAAGCATCCAGTTCAGGTTGACCCATCCAGGAGAAAGATAGCGTTAACGTCTTCCCTCAACTTGATGAAGAAGAGAAAGAACCTAAGACAATGCTATTGCACGGCAAGTGTAAGCTCTCTGACCAGGCTGACCCGCAGATAAGAGTGGTACTGTACTGGGAGTTTTTTGTATTGTGTTGGACTTGGCATTAACTTGGGTGTGTCTTGTTTTACAGAAGAAGTGCCATTTTGATTATGTCTCTGCTGCGAAGGATATAGAATGGAGGCTAATGGTACTGGAGGGGGACCCGACCTAGTGGGAGGGGAAGGTCTAAGGGGCAGCTTCTCCTACTGTGTCTCGGGGGAGGAGGGTGGTGGATTCTACTGAATGATCTTAGCTTACCTAGATGGTGGATACTCCAACTTGCCTTTCTGAGGTGGGAGTTCCCATGAGTCAGTTCCTAGAGAAAGATTCTTCGAGGTGACCCTTCAGACTGAATCTGCTTTATCATTCCTCTTGAAGCCCTCAACTGAGACTTAGCAGGCTAAAGGGGCTATCTCTCTGTAGGGCTCTCGGTCGTTGTTCATCTCTGTATGGGAACATTTCAAGAAACCAGATACCTCCTTTGAGTGGGGAATTTTCCTGCAGAGGGGAGACCATGAGATGACTCTTGGACAGGGATACTTCCTCCGTGGCCAAGAGGAGTTCGAGAGGATCCTCTCGAGGAACCAGATAAGGTGGCTGGAGAATGACGTCTTTTTTGGGTAAGTCTTGATTATTACTTGCTTTCCATCAGACTAGTAGCCCTCTTAATTGGCCTCTTTGCTGTCTGCAATGTTTATTATCCAATCCTTGGATGTATAGTAGGTCACCTTGAGGTGGGAGGAGTTGGCCATTGCTGGCCGTAGAGTAAGCTCGAGCTGTTACCTGCAGCCAGGAAGGAGTCTGATAAGAAACTCGCAAAGCTCTAGGCCGACTTGAACCAGGGTTAGCCTCTCTTCGATGTCGGAAGGAGAACTAGCCTAGCTTTGGGGGGAAGCTTGAGGAGCAAATCACCAAGTCACTAAAGAAGTCCTCAAAGTTGAGGGAGAAGGACTTTGAGCTCCAGTCCGCCCAGAGGGAATTGGGGGAAATAAGCCAGTTGGTCGAGGTTGCCAAGTTTGAGCATGATCGCAAAAGGGCTACTCTCCAAAATAAAAAGGAAGGCTTGCTTCATGACCTGGAACAAGCACAGGCCTACAAGGTCGAGGCTGAGAAGGAGGCTAGAAACTTCAATGCAAAGGAGCAAAAGGAGATCCAAGTGTAGAAGCGCTTGAAGTACGAACATAGACACAAGGACCGCACCTAAGGAAAAGCACCAAAAGATCCTCTTGAGGTTAATGTCTCTCGAGGGGATCTAAGTGCATCTGGGTCCTCGATCTCCAATGCCCCTTTTCCGACTCCCGCCTCCATTGTGACAATAAAGGCTCCTCAAGGCTCTCCTGCGGGCGCAACCACTTAGGCTCCTCTGACAGAACCTAGCTCCAGAGCTACCAAAGCATCTCTTCAAGACAATGTAAGTGTTTGATTGTATTTGTAATGAACTAATTTTTTTGATTGTACATATAATGAAAAAATCAAAGAAAGAATTCAGATTTTCTGTTTAATGACATGTTCGGATTTTGATCAAGGTCTTTGTGTATCTCGGCCCTAGATGTATGTGTTACAGTATTAGTTCTCGATATGGTTTATATATTTGATTTGACCTTTCTAGTAGTTAGATTGAACTAGTTTTAGTTCCACATATTATTTTCTAATATTTTGAATTTTTCGAATTTTTGAAAGTTTTCTGGATTATTTTGGAACATCTCTGAATTTGGTGTCCACAATACCGATAATTGGCTCTAGAATTTTTTGATTCACAAATAGAATTAAATTTCATGAATCTGTTTTTGTATTATTTATTAGAATTATATTTTCTATATTAATACATTTTTGAGATTTTTCTGAATTAATCAAAAATCTGGCCGAACTGGTGTCGACAGGTATCGCTAATGCATTCCAGAATGTTAACTTGCAAACCAAACTTAATTTCTTGAATCTGATTTCACATTACTCCTCAATGTAATATTTCCTATTTTAAAATTTTTGAGAACTCTTCTGAACTAATTAAATTTTACCCAATTAAATAATATAAAATTAAATTCATTTTCTTTAATTTCTTCTTCTCCAATCCTATTCTTTCCTTCCCCAGCAAGATAATCGACCTCCACTGACCTCTCATAAATGGCATCCCTTAATCCCTCTCTAATCTTTACTTAATATCCTAACTCTCTCTTTTAAAAGTCTCTCCCACTCTCAAGATAATACAATCTCTCTTCATCCCTCCTTTATTCTCTAATCTCCCCCTCTCTCTTCTCTCTTCCAAAATTACCCAACCGCCAGCCTCACCCAATCCTGGCGACTCCCTCGCCAGCGGCCACCACCTCTGGCTAATACCACCAATCACCCTATACTTCCCCCACTTCTCCATCTCTCCATTTCACCAATATTCTTCCTTTCTCCTTTTCCATCTCCATCAAAACTATTACAAAATCCATACTCTTCTACCTCAACTCACCACCACTACCATCACCTAATAATTTACCAGCATCATACTTCTCCACTACCACCAACAACCATCACCATCTCTTTTTCCAAATCCATCTCCACCCCACTAGAAACATTCACTCCATCACCCATTTCAACCACCATCACCAATCCCTTCCAACATCACCACCCTCATCCACCTGGGCCCAACAACTGCCGGCCTCGTCTGGGCGTCGCCAGGCTGCCAGTGCCACCTCAGGCCGACCACTGACCTAGCCTCCTCCTCTCCTTCCTCCCTCCCTCCTTCTCTTTCTCTTTCCCTCTCTTTTTCTCTCTTCTTTTTTTATTCTCCCACTCTTTGTTATCTTCTTTCTCTTTATATATCTCCCTCCTCTATTTGATCCCAATCTACTACCCAGAAGCCCTATAAACTGAAACCACAACCCATTAAACCCATTACCCAATAACCCTTGACTAACTAAGGTAATGTGTCCGGATTGTGGATTTAAACCCGACCCGGTAATAACACAAACCCGGTCCAGTATAAAGGTAATTTTTCATAAAACCCCAGATAATTCAGACTATTTACATTTTAAATCTATTTATCTCATATTCAACCTATTCTATTGATTTTAGTATTCAGGTGATATCTTGAGCATCCGGTTTTTGATTTGGACGATACTCGATTCGTTGCGATCGTAGAGATAAAGATTCATCCCTGCAATTACTATTTGAGTGTTTTTCTTTTATAAATTATATTTGATATTGAATGAAATTAGTGATCTCTTTATTTAATAAATCGTGATTATCAGTAAAACACAGTAAATATTATGTAATAAACTGTAATTATTAGGAAATCACTTTAATTAGAATATGCATCATTGCACTTTAAACATATTCTATAAAATTCTAGTAATTTATTTTCTTTTTGTAAAGTATATTTGATTAAAGAAATCTCGGATTAATAAGTTAATAATTCTAATAAGTAAATTAATAAATAAATTGATAATTTTCAATATGATTGTGAAAGGTTTGAAAGTAAGTAATTGTATATAATTCTTTTATGATATCGATATAGTAATAATAATGAAATCATTATAACAAATACTAATATATATATATATATATATATATATATATATATATATATATATATATATATATAAAACATATGTTCATGTTACACACCTCACCTTGACACTGTCAATAGTACCTGAATCATGAACTGATGCACTGGATATTGTGCGTTCACATTCAAGTATGTTTGTAATGATTATGCACACTATTATTTCATGTACTTGTAACACTGGACACAGATATACTATCATACAAGACACTGCCATATCATGTGCGTGTAGCACCATTACATAGATAATGTTACTCTAGATACTATTATTTCATGTTCATGTATGACTGAGGCACAAACACGCTATTACATTGGATACTATTACACAACTACTCTGTACATAATTGTTTCATGTTCTTATATCATTGTTACATAGATGCACCTGTATACATATGTTGATAGTTTCTGTATTCCTGTTGCACGGATCACTACACATGTTATATGGATTATTGGTATATGACTATTTCTGTATTTGTTAAATGACCATTTAAAATAGTATATCATTGTTTCTTATTTTTTATTTCTGTATTTCTTATTTCTTATTATTGGGACATACTGACATTTTGTGTAAGATGTGCGAAGCTAAGTGCTACACAAAATATTGTACCTCATGTTATCATATTATCTTGTTATCCAGAATATGAATCTGTAGGGGCCACCTCTAGGGTCCCACATCTTATAGATCGCATGCCTCCTGCTATCCTATACATGTGATGTTATCCCGTTACATATTACATGCATGTACATGTCATATTATCCCATTACATGTTACATGTACTATTATTGTTACTGATTCATTGTATAAGTTACTTATGATAAAAGTAACAGAGGGTGGGGGTGACTTAAGGATTGACTAGGTCTTGTCGGGTGGATGTCATGGATCAATATTAGTCCAACTGCAGAGGACATAGTAGTTCTGGCTACCTTCCCGTTTCTCGTTTCCCGTTTCACATTAGCAGGCTGGCCCCAGTCTCAGCAGCCAGGGAACTATTTAAAACTGTGATCTCGGATATACACAGGATACACCCACCGGATTAAAGCTCCTTGGCCATTGTGTTTTCAATTAAAATAATAAGAACAATATAAATAATGATGATAACAAGAACGCTTATTATTTGGTCACTCTCTCGTTCAGATAATGGTACATGTATGCTATGTTCGGATGGGTTCGGCTGGAGTACTGGCTCTGGTATAAACTGCTAGTGGCATGGAATACTATAATAGATTGATTAAAATAATATGTTGGTACTGATTGTTATTATTGTATAAATAAAATGACTTGCTCGATACGTGTATATTATTATTGTTCATTGATACTTGTCACACTTTCTGATATCTTATCCACCATCTTGTCACGTATATATTGTGCACTTCATTTTGAGACACACTATTCATGTACACATACACTTTGTATTCTATATATTCTCTATTTCATGTATTCGTGTATAACTATTTTTATCACAATACCATCATGCAACTGTTACTATTAGTTTATACATTAAATATACTAAAATTAAGACTTAATACATGTTTATTAAACAACTTAATTTTGTTAATATATAACTAAATATATGTATCTTATTACTCATATTGATCATATAATAGAAATGGCATAACTCCTACCAATTATAAGAACATAATAATATAAGGTTGGTGATATATAAGACTCTTCCCGATAATTTTAAGTGATATTAATGTTATATAATTGGATAATAGGGTAAAACTAACACCGTTGTAGCATGCTAGGCATTGATAATGTTTTGAAGCAGACATAATATATATACCGATTGTTAGTATAATTATAATGTATCACTATCATTTAATCATGTATTATTTGATATCGTGACCGTAATATTATTATAGTATATTATTACTCCTTTCTTTATTTACCACTCACTAGGTCGCTTTTCTGATGACCCTACATTTGCATGCCAAGGTTGGAGATCTGATATATCGTAGCACCTGATATTTCATGAAATACAAGTAGGAGACTCATCATCTGTAATAATATTAGGTATCTTTATTATTCTATCCTTATATCTTTATTTATCCATGCTTTCAGATCTATCATTATCACTGACCCCTTTTGCCAGTATTCTTCTATTGATTTAATGCTGGAATATTTGTGTATATTGTTTTTATTCCCTATACTGAGGCTTAGCACATATACACAGGCTATTTTTCAAGTGTATATGCGTTGCTGACTGTAGTTACGTCCTCGCTATTGTATATCTTGAGAACTATGGCGTGACAGGGTTTCATTGTATTATGGCTACTAAATATGGGTAACCACCTATATCAAAAGTCGACTCTCACCAACAGTACAAATAGACTCAGATTAATACTAATCTATTTAAGGATATGAGAATTCCAGCTGTAAGTACAAGAATATCTTAGTCCTTCAAAAATCCATTCCATGACTTCTAATATCTCCTAATACTGATTGTCATCCTGTAGCCCTCGGCACCAGTCATCAGTATTTTCTACTGGAAGTTGGTATGGTATAAATACCTATTCTGGTAGTTTAAACTAAGTCTACTTTAACTCTAATAAAATTTTCTAATATTTTAAATTTTTCTTGATTTTTTCAAAATTTTTCTAAATTATTTGAAGATTCCTAAAATTCGTGACCCATCTATGTCGTTATTTGATTTTCAGATTTTTAATTTACAATTATGGATGAATTTCATGAATCTGATATCTCAGTAATGTTTAAAATAATATTTTTTATTTTTAAGAATTTTTAGGAATTTTTTCGAATTAAATAGGAATTTAATTGCTTAAGAGCAAAAATTAAAAATAAATAAAAAATAAAAAATAAAAAAGCTAAAGCCCTATAATAATTCTTCCAAATTTTAATCCTCTGACCTCCTCATTCAAACCCGCAAGTTCCCACCATTATGCCACATTGGCGTGTGGTCTAAAGGCCCAAACCCAATTATTTAAACCTCCCTTTAACTCCCCCATCTTCTCTAACTTTCCCCACTCTCTCTAACTTCTCCCACACTTTGTCCCACTTATTCCTTCTCACCCAAACTGAACCCACTACTTCTTTCATGTAGCTTAACTCTCAGTGGTGGCTTATGGGTGTGTGTGGTGCCTAAAAAGGGAGTATCTCACCATCTCAAGTCATTTGCAACATCCAAACTTCTCTCCCTTTTTACTACACTCTCTCTTTCTCTTCAAAACATAGTAAGATTCTAAAGTGCTGGACAAGGGGAAGAAGATTCAGATTGAAGGAAAGTATTTTAGGTATTTTATTTTGCATTTTTGTAGAATTTAGTTCGTTGTGGCATTTCATCAAACACGTAGTAGCATTACATGTTAGCTGTAATTTCACCTTGAAAAACTTATGCTAAAATCACAATAAATTTTAATAGAATACCTAAGATGCGCCTTGTATTTATCATAATTGTTTTAAGATTTTATCCATTTTATTTAGAGGGAAAAAAGAGATGGAGGTGCATTGTGATGTGCACTGTGCACAACACAGTGAACTTGGCCGAGCCAGGCCTTGGCTTGGCCGAGTCAGGCCTGGCCCAGCCTAGCCTGGTCGAACCAGACCTGACTGGGTCTGTGCTCAGCACAGGCCCAGTCCAGGTTTGTGTCTAATAGACCCAAGTTCGGTTCTGTTTTACAAACCCAAACTCGGCCCCAATTTAAAAAAAAGAAAAAGAAAAAAGAAAAAAAAGAAAGAAAAAGAGATAGGAAAAGAAAAAGAAAAGGAATAAATAAAATAAAAATATGTAGAATAATTATTGTAGCAGTTTACTATAGCAAACCCAGACTAAAACCTATTACTACAGCAGACCCGTTACTTTAGAAAATAGACCGTTAAGCTTTTTATTGATTTTTGGGCTTATTATAATTCAGAAAATTTGAAAAAATTCATAGAAAATCACAAACTAAATTATGGACTCTGTAAAATTATTTTGACTATAATATTACTTAGAATAACATGAAATTAAATATTCTTCATAATTATTGTTTAATGATCATTTATTTAAAAATTACCAATAAATTTCTAAATATCACAAAAAATATAAAATTAATAATTCAGTAAAATATAAGTATTATACATTAATTTATTAGTTTATGAATGTATTTTGTCATGAAATTATATTTTTATATGGTTGCTAAAATTCAAAAATTGTATTATTTGGAAATATTAACCAACCAAAATTATTATAATTAGTAAAAATTACATTCTCATTAAACTTATCAATGAATAAATAACATGTCAAGTCTCTAATTAATTCACACAATATTTAGGCCGTGAATTTTACCCAGAGCCGGTTGTAGTTACGGGAATTCAAATTCCAACGACATCAACAAGTACACATATCTCTCTCCTTTGTGTTCTTTTGTTAGTTTAAAATTTCTTTGAAAATCTCAATTTCTTTATCTTTTCATGATCATTTGTATCATAAGACATGCATGCATAGGATGTTTGTTACGTAAATGACTATTCAAGCATAATTGTAAGTTAGTGAATATTGTACAATTAAGTTGATGTCACCCTATCTCATGATTACGATTTTATGATTGTGTCTACATCCTAATACACTGTCATCACTTATACTATTATGCATTTGTTACTCGATGTTGTCGCTGTGTTCTATTTTCTTGAAATTTTGATATGTATTGTAATTACTATTTGACACTGATACTTTTGATACTGATCCCTAATCCTGTCACGCTGAGTCACACATTATCTTGTATTTACATTGATGAATAAAATTAACCATACCTAGGTTACTGGGGAGATTGTAGCAGGGGAAATCCAGGGAGGTGTGCTTGAAAGGGCGACTCCTTGTGAGTTTGGATGCCTCACGTGATCTTATTTTTTATGTGCACTCCTATTATTACATGTTACATGATACCTTAGTATAGTTAACTGTTTCTTCCTGCTATCAGGATCCGCTCATCACTTGTTTGATAAGTAATTATCCTGTGGGATGGGCCATAGGATGGTTGCATTAGTTAGGATAATAAAACATATTAGAGTTAGAATTATCATTTGTGACATGGATAATCTTGACTACATGATGTTCCTGGACTTGCCATATCGTTCTTAACTTGTGATCTTGTGTTCTTGCGACCTGATGATTATGATGTGCGACATTACTCATCCATGGCACTTCTTGCTCATTATATACATGTCATAATATACATACATGACCTTATTTCACACGATCTAGTGTTCTATTACTCTCGCTGGTATCTTACATGTCAGTTTATATTATTGTTAGATTTATTATTCATTCATTCCAGTGCTCTACTTATATTGTCCTTTACTATCACATTTCCATATTATTGTTTCCTCTTTTCGTGTGTGCACTTGCTGGTCCACTTCTGACGGACCTTGATTTTTCAGTATAAGAGCTTTAGGAGACTGACGAGCCACTGATCAATGGAACTCAAGAAGATTACCAAGTTCAGTTCTACATTTCTTGTCTCATATATTTTGGCATTTTGTCTTGTTATAATATCTCGATGCCAAAATTGTATCTTCTTTTATTCCTGCTTTGTTATGTTTCCAATCTTGTATTCAGACAAAGACTATTGTAGATGTATGTCTTTTATGTGAAAATGAAACTCCTAGTTATCATTTGTATATGTGTACGAGAATTTGGCTCATTTATTACAGCATAAGATATTCATGGAAGAGACCTCCCCTCTCCATCGTCACATATTCATACTCTGTATTTTGAGAAGCGGGGCGTGACATGGTTTTGTTGGTATCAGAGCCAGCTTTATTTTAATTCTGCATCATATAATGACAATCAGATTCATATATAAGAAAAAGCATCTAAAATTGTCTAGATACATATCGTTAGCCTGAACTCGTGCCTTAGATTCTTTTCTAAACTATTCCCTATCTGTTCTAGACACTCATGGCTCGAAACAGAAATGTTTTCTCTTCCTCTCGAGTTGACCTAGTCCCCTATAGTGATATGTGGTTAAAAGTTTCTATCTGACCTGATAGTCATAAAGGACTTTGGGTTTGACGTTGTCTTGGGCATGGACTGGTTGGGCACTTCCTATAGTCAATGAGAGCATAGGAAAATCAAGGAAGAAGACTCAATGATTATAGGAAGAAGAAAGTTACTTTTTGGGTTCCCAGTCATCCAGAGTTTGAATTCCAGCTGGGGATGTAAGTCTAGAGCAAGCCTAATTCAAGAAGAGGCAATTAAAGGGGGTTCTAGAGCCTTGAACTCTAAGGAGCAAGTTAATATGCCTAAGGTGGTATGTGAATTCTTGACATCTTCCTGAGGATCTCCCTGGACTACCCCTGTTCGAGAGATTGAATTTAGTATCGAAGACTTGCCTGAAACAGCCCCTATTTTCAAGGCATCGTACCGCATGGCTTCGGTAGAACTAGTGAAACTAAAGAAGCAAATTAAAGAATTGCTCGCTAAGGGGTTAATCCGATCGAGTGCTTCACCCTGGGGCGCTCCGGTCCTTTTAGTCAAGAAGAAGGATGGTAGCCAGCGACTATGCATTGATTATCGGGAGCTGAACCACATCACAGTCAAGAATAAGTATCTCTTACCCTGGATTGATGATCTCTTCGATCAACTAGGAGAGCCACAGTATTCTCCAAGCTAGATTTCCATTCTGGTTGTCACCAAGTGCGGGTGAAAGCTGAGGATGTATCTAAGACTACTTTTTGGATGTGACATGGACATTTTGAGTTCCTTGTTATGCCATTCGGAGTCACCAATATTCCCGCGGTATTCATGGACTTGATGAATCGCATCTTTGCTCATTACTTAGATCAATTTGTTGTGGTCTTCATTGATGATATCCTAATCTATTTCAAGACAAAAGAGAAACACGCTGAGCACTTGAGGCTTACCCTGCAAACTTTAAGACAAGAGAAGTTATATGCAAAGCTTAATAAAATGACCTTTTTGGCTAGACCATTCTCATTTCTCGGGCATATCATATCTGGGGATGGCATCTCGGTGGATTTAGCTAAAGTAGAAGCTGTTAGAGATTGGCCAATCCCTAAGTCTATCAAAGAAGTTAGAAGTTTTTTTGGATTGGCTGGCTACTATCGTCGGTTTGTCCAAAATTTCTCCAGGGTCACCGAGCTTCTAACCAAGCTCACTAAAAAAGAAGTGAAGTATTGGTGGAAAGAGGAATGCCAGTTAGCATTCGAGAAACTAAAGGATCGATTGATGACAACACCTGTTCTAGCAATTCAAGATGTATCTAGGGGATAGTGATACATAGCGATGCTTCTGGGTGTGGCCTGGGCTGTGCGTTGATGCAACGAGGCAGAGTGATATCATTTTCCTCAAGACAACTGAAGCCCCATGAGAGGAATTACCCAACTCATGATCTGGAACTGGCGGCGATCATCTTCCCCCTTAAGGTATTGAGACACTATCTTCGTGGAGATATTCACAGACCCCAAGAGTCTCAGGTATATATTTACCCAGAAGGAGCTCAACATGCGCCAGAGGAGATGGCTAGAGCTTATATGGTGGACTATGACCTAGATCTGTAATACCACCTCGGGAAGGTGAATGTAGTTCCTGATGCTCTTAGTAGGAAGCTGAGTCTCTAACATTGCATAATTTTTATCACATCTGCATATTTATTTTGTATTAAATTCTGCTAATAATGTTTTGCTTGCATGATCCTAGGTTCATGGTGTGCAATGAAGAAGAAGACCCTGAATCACCATTTAATGAGTGATTAAAGGCCTACCAAGTAGCCATTGACCTTAGGGAGGAGATTTTGTAAGCTCATGGCATCAAATCAATCATCCAGACAGAACAACTGACAGGGGACCAAAGGGACAGCGCGCAGTAGGCGGCGCGCGCGCCGCCTAGGTATAACCGTGAAAACATGGCCTTGGCCGCATTTCCACGGCAATACGGGCATGGCCGCACCTGTGCTTTGGGCTAGGGGTTGTCCCCTTGCCCCCTTTCCCTGGTGCCTATAAAAACCCCCTAGGGCTCTGAAGATGGAGATATCCCGAGTTTTAGCAAGTTATTGTCATCTTTTTTTTTAGGATTGTAGTTGCTTTATGTTTGTTTATTCTTCTAATTAGTTTAGCCATTAGAGTGAAAGAAAGAGAGTGTGTAAAATTTGTATTTGATGGTGATAAGCTTATACAAGAAACTACTTCTCTTTTTTCTTTCCATTTACTTGTTTTTTTCATTTGCTTCTATCTCTTTGTTTTAGTTTAACTCCTTTTCTCTTTACCTCTTCTCTCTTGTTGTTTCCTTTACTATCATGTCTAACTAACTCTTTCATTGTATGGCTAACTAACTACAAACCCACTAATCTCTAACAACTTGATTGATAACCGAAATGAGTCAATAGTATCAAACAAGCCTTATGCAAATGAGAGCTATGACATCTTAAGACGAGGGTTCCTACTCTAACTTACATACAAGTACTCGCTTTCTTATATTTCATGCTTAATGAGTTTTTGCTGATCTATTGATTGTATACTTTACTTGTTTTTGTAAGCTAGAGATTTTCCTTTTAACTTTGCTGATACCATTAGTGCACTTATGTCTTCCCTTATTCTCGCCTTCTATTGATCTTGATAAGGGAATGTACAAGTTTTTTCCAAGTAAAGCTAAGTTAAAGGAAAAACTTTCACTCTATTTTCACGTGAATAGTTCCTATGCATAAGGGTTATGCTTGCCTATGATCCATCTGAGGCTACATCTTCAAGAAGTTAGATATTAGTGGGAGCACTTAGTAGAAAGTTAGCCATGTGTTTTTACCACTACCAATTCAAACTATTCTTAAAACAATACTTGTTTTCATTTTCAAATTCTTTATTTGAAACAAAGAACCTTCTCTTTTCTTGAACAAAGAAGCCACATCAAGCTTTCATCGCTCTCCCTCCTTGTGGATACGACCCGTAGAGTCACTTTGCTACTACGGAAGAATCATAAAAGCAGTAACATCGACCCACACTCCTTTACTTATATTTGTGCATGCTTTTTACCGATCAAATTTTGGCGCCGTTGTCAGGGAGGGAACGGCTTTATTGTTTAACACTAAAGATTTTTCTTTGTTCTTGTGTGTAGGAGAAGTACCAAGGAGCTCATTGTCACGGGAAGCGAAAGTGGTGGCAAAAGACATTGCACGAGGATTCATTTGCCCTCGAAAAATTCATGTAAAAGCGAGTTTCTTCGATCGAAGTACTAACAAACTCTTCTGCAGGGTTGCTGAAAGTCGCTCAAATTACTTTCTCAAATTTTTTTAGTTCCCTTGAATGCTTCACCATATAAATGTGTAATAAATTCAACAGAAATCCACTTGTTGCCTAATTGAGATTTGGATTAGACTCTTACATTTAGGGCACGTGTCTATTTCAATTTATTTTAATTTCTGTTGAAGAGTGCTGGAGAAAAGGTACGTGTGCATTCATATAGAATAGGACAAATATTTTATAGTGATTAATCGCATTAAGTGTTACCTTGTTTTGAATAAATTGTACACTTGCACAGTTGAAATTAAGGGCAAAATCCCAAATAAACAAGATAAGGTGAGAATTTTATCACCCTGTCTTAGCCCAAAAATCATCTCCAAGTGCACTTATACTATCCCAAGACTTAATTAAAAATTGATAGACGTTGGCCCTAGGGACATCTCGGCTCAATAAGAGATTAACCGAGGGTGAAAATTGCAAGAACTATACTCCAACAAAATCGGTATCTCAGGAAAGTGGACTGAGAGTCAAAGCCTCGTAAGCTCCGTGGTTTGGCATAATTAAGGCCCGTGGCTCACGCCCGGATACCTCCCACCGAGTTTTGCCCTTTCCTGGCTGATTAGCTTATAGTCGAGTTCCTGCAACAATCTCCCCAGGAGAATCGACCAGTTAAGAGTCGTCTAGGTCCAGGCACCTTAGACTAAGGCTTTGTGATTGTTTTTGTTTCTTTTGTTTCTTTTTTTTATTTTTTTGATTGATTGTTGTCGTTACGTTGTTTGAGGTGTGCTGCATGCAAGAGTGGATTAAAGATCCTATAACTTCCAGATTAACCAAAAAAACTTCTCTGCCTTTCTATTCAGAACCGGTGATGGCGTCGCTTCAGGACAGGTTTTACCCGATTAGAACCTCATTGCCATCTTGTATAAAACTACCCAAGGCAAATGAAAATAACTTTGAATTAAAGCCTCAATTAATCAACACTCTTCCAAAGTTTCAAGGTTTAGAATCGGAGGATATTTCTTTGTTAGAAAATTTGAAGAAATGTGCCTCGTGATGCGTATTCCTCATCTAGGAGATGATGCCGTTAGGTTACATTTCATCCCCTTTTCCCTAAAGGACCTAGCTAAAAAATGGTTGTACAGTTTGGCGGTAGATTCAGTTACAACGTGGGATGATTTCGTCAAGACCTTCTTGAAGAAATTCTACCCAATTCACAAAACTGCCGTCATTAGAAAGAATATCATACAGTTTAGGCAAGAACCGAGCAAACTATTTTGGAGATACTTTGAGCGATTCAAAGATCTCCTAGCTCAGTGTCCTCATCACGGTGTGGAGAAATGGCGTCAGTGCCAGATTCTCTACGATGGTTTAGATTATCAAACGAAAATCCTATTAGAAACCATGTGTCAGGGAGGGTTCTTGCAAAAGGATGAGAATCAGAGTTAGGATTTATTTGAGGATTTAAACTAAGAAACCCTACAGTTGGAGCCTGATCGAGGAAAAATCGCACACAAAAAGTATATGTTTTGAAATCAAGATCTAAAGTGTGTGTGCTTTGGCTTCCTCGATACTTCCGTTATAGCATAGAGCCTAAAACGAGTCGAATCCACAAAGACAGGAGGCGATAGAGCTTTACCGGTTGATTCATGTGTGTATTAAAAGTTCTTCAATATTTGAAAGAATGAAAAGAAAATAAAATAAAGAATGGTAAGAGAAGAGTACGTTGAAATACAAAGAAGTGGGAAACATAGAAGATAAGATATTTGTGATTTTTTATATATTTCTAAAACAAAGTGAAAAGATAAAAAAAACCAATGGCTACTAACTACTAATGACTCCACTAACATGCTAACCTCTTCGTGATAGTTACCTCACATTTATCATTGGCCATCATTAGTCCTTGGTTCAAGAGCGTTTCAAAGCATAACCCATATATAACTCATCACATCACAACTCAACAAAACAAGAGCAAGCTACACTTAAACCATCCAAACTAAAAGTAATCATGGAGTAAAGTAATGATAGCTTGTTAGAGAGTTAGGAAGTTAGAGTGTTAGATCCATCATCATGAGCATCAATAGCTCTTGCAAGAGTAAGGCCAAGGCTATTAGATTCATGTGGATTATCAAATAAGAAGTTAGACTAGTTAATGATTAGTAGTTAGTTACCATGAGAGATTCATAGCTTGTCACCTTCTATTACAAGCACTCTTGCATTCCAAATATGTATCACTCTCTCTCCTATTACAAGATCTACAAGAAATAAAAAATACAATGGAGGAGAAAGAAGAAGAACTAACCTAAACTTAAATAAACTACAACATGGAAAGAAAAACCCTAAAACTAACCTAAAAACTACTTAAAAACTCCTCTCCCTGGTACTCTGGAAATCCTCGAGCTTTTATCAGCAAAACTGGGCATCTGGGTAAATGTATGGAGCCGCGCGTCAAATCTTGGCGCGCGGCTCCACAAGGGAGCCGCGAAAACGCGGCTATGGCCAAATTTTCTCGACCATAGGATGGCCGCACGCCGCCTGCTGCGCTATCCTCTCCTGCCTCCCTGTCGGTTGGATGTCCCGATTTTGACAGAATCACCTCCAAAGTCAATGGCTATCTTTGTAGGCATTTAACAACCAATTTAAATGGTGATTTTGGGTCTTCTTCTTTATTTCATGCCATGGACCAAGAAACATGCAAGAGATGTATTATTATTAGAATTTAATATTAAATAAATGTGAAGATGAGGTATGAAATATGCAGTTTTAGAGACTAATCAAACTCCCACACTTATCTTTTGCTCGTCCCGAGCAAAACAAAAAAAAGGACTAAGAAAATTATTACACTACTTTCGCAGGTGACGCGACTGCACTGAGCATGTGCAACAAGCCGTTACACATCTAGGTTTCTCCTAGAGGAAGAGTTTTGTCTCCTGAGGGTTTTCAGCGGATTACACCTACAAAATCCTTAATGAAAGAAATCAAATGTTAGAATTTTGAAAACACATTTTGAAAATAGAGAAAAGTATTGAAATATTTTTACGAAATATAAGTGATCCAAGTTCATAGGTTAACCAGAAATTGTTCTTCCTTAAACTAAGTTGAAATGTAAAATCTTGTTATAAATTAAATGTAAGAATTTAAAATTAAAATTGTTCTTTGATCTTTCATAAAACTCTTAGAAAAATATACACTTAGTGAACTGTGAAGGTTTTTGGGATATCGACTCTAACTTTCATGCCATTTATTTATATTTTTTATTTTTTTATTTTTCTTTCCTTAGTTTTCTTAGGCTTTCTTATTTTCCCAGGTAGTGAGCCTTTAGCCGTGACTCCCAAACTAGATGATCTTAGGGCATCAGATGACAAAACATCTCTCGAACTTAAGGACTCGAGTAAACAAGGCCACAAAACTAAAGGGGATTATTTTATTTTTTCACCATTTTAGGTGTGAATAATCATACTTCCTGAGGCATAATTACCCAACTTCAATAAGTAGTTTTTATTATCATGATATATATATATATATTATATTTTTTTATGACATTTTCAGTCTTTGTTTAAATCCCAAAAAATTGTGTAAGTGTGAAGTGCATAAATTTAAGGAAAAAACTTCAAGATCAAATTATCTTTTCAATCTTACTTTCTTATCCCAAAATTTAAACAAGATCTATTATTTTGACTAGGTTTAAAATTTCATAATTTTAGGTCTTCCTAATTCCTAAGATAATCTTAATTTTCTTAAAAATGAATCAAAACTATTTCTCTTAATTCAAAAAGTTCTATAAAAGAAAAGAAAAGAGTTTTTATAATTTTTTTTAATTTTAAAAAGAAGTGTAAAAGAAAGAAAGTGTAAAACTAACTATGTTAGTAAACCCTCACCCACACTTATCTCATGCATTGTCCTCAATGCATTGTGAATGTGTATATACATGAAACAAATAGAGAGGGAAGGAAGATTACCTCATGGTGGTGGTTCCGGTGGTGGTTTGACTGGGTCAAGTGTTGCTACCCAATCAAGATATCGTGGATATTGTAGAAACCCACCAATGACCTCTCTAATGCGACCCAGTAAAAGAATGATTAACTGAATGGTCCTATTTAAAAACTTATCCCTATCTAATTTCCAATTTTTAAAAATAATTACTGAGTCATTTTCTTCAACATCCTTGTCCAACAATGAAGTGTGATTTTGGGAGATGATGGATTTGGACTCAAATGGATCAGAAATAAAAACCGATAACGACTCGAGAATTTTACTCAGATCAAGTCAAGAGTCAACAATGAGAGTCGAAATTGGTTCAAAAAGAGGGCCAAACCAAAGAATTGATGTTCACACACTTTTCCCATTAATGAAGTGTGATCATAAGATACTGGTGATTCAATTTAATAGTACTGGTACAAGATTCAATGTTGACTCCAGAATAGAGAAAAAATTTGGTAAAGATACCAGAGTCATTATTGAATCAAAAAGTGAAATGGAATTACCAACATGAGGCTCTGGATCACTTTCAAGCTCAAGTTCAATTTCAGGAAAATGATAACTTGTCAAAATGTCAAGAGCTTGATGTTGGTCAAGTTCAGGTTGGTATGATGAAATTCAAACTGAATTTCGAAAATGATATGATTCTTGGGTCCAATCAGTAGGGTTAGGGATATAAGGATCGGTCAAAGGTTGACAAGAAAGACATTCCTCGCTCTCATTGATCAATTCGCTCATTAGTGAGTCTAACCAAATGATAGGCCGGGTACCAGAAATTGGAGTCAGAATCATAATTTTTGCAATTGGTTCTTCTTGAAAAGGTGAGTATGGAAGTTGATTTTGAAAATGATGGTGAAATTGTGAGTTCATCGGATTTTGCGATTGCTGCTCGGACTCACGCAAGGGTTCCATACTCAAGTCCAGTATTGATGGTTGTTCATTTTGAATTGGTGAGACTGGAAAAATTTAGTAGGACTCTTGAAAATTTGGTTGAGATGATGAGTCCAACATGTTTTTCATTCTTTCACAAAAGACTTCCAAACGCTTGTCTAGCTCAAATTCTTCTTCAATTGTATGCTCTAGAAAAGGAGAATGTGGAGTTTGATGTGGGAAGGATTGTGAATTGAGCAAATTTTGAACTTGTTGTAGGGACTCTTCCATACTCCTTTCCACATGAGATTTTTCTTCGGTTGGTGGAACATGAAAAGGAGTATATGAACCAAAATCAGGGAATGAACTTTGTAAAAATTATGGACAAGGCGGTTGAAAAGTTGACTCAGGGAAGGTGAATCCCCATTGACTCTGTAAAGAGTTGAAATTATTTTGAAAATTATTGTCATATGTTGAGGATATGGGTCATATTGACTCGGATAATCCCAACTCGGCATATATGGTTGGTTCATGTTGTACATAGTCGGGTTGGAGTTATCCAAGTCAAATGAGGTCGGAGTGAAATATGGATTCATATTATGGTTGAAAGAACTATTGTTGTTGAAATTCATATAACAATTTACAAAAGAGAAAACAAATAAACAAACAAACAAACAAAAAGAAATTAAGCCTATGCTAGGGTTGACTTATACCTAGACGACTCCTAACTGGTTTGACTGTCAACGGGGGGTATGTTGTCAGAATCTGACCATGAGTTAATCAACGAGATAGGGGCAAGATCAGTTGGAGCTATCCGTGTTGGAGCAACGAGCCTAATTATATCAAATCACTGTTCTTCAAGATTTCGCCTCTCAATGCCTAACCTTAGACACCAATTTGACAAGAGTCAACTTCTAACAACCTGCCCCTCAGGTCAATCTCTTAAATGAGTCCGAGATGTCCCTAGGGGCCAATGTCTAGCAATTTTTATTAGGCTTGGGTTGTGTGAGTAGGGAGGTGATTTTTGGGCTCAGGAAGGGTAATGACTTCCCCACCTTATGTTGTATTGGGTTTTGCCCTTAAGTTCAATTCATGCAAATGTGCAATATATATAAGAATGGACATACAAGAGAGTAAATCACCAACGTGTTTGTCCTAACTATATGCAATGCAATATGTACACCTCCTTCAAGATCACAACAATACATAAACAAAATACAGTATATTGGAATGAAAATAGACACATGCCTAGATGTAAATGTCTAAACTGTTTTAAAGCATCCAATTTCTACATCTTAGTGCTTAAAATTATTTACAGTGTACAAGTAATATAAACAAAAATTAGCAGCAGAGTATAAGAAAATATAAGAATTTACCCACCACACAAGAGAAAGTGTGGACTTCTACAATGCTAAAATTTAACCTGCACACTAAAAATAAAGAAGAAAAGTTAACAAAAATGTGAAATCAAACCATTCCCATCCTCGGCAACTGCGCCAAAATTTGATCAGGGGAAAATGGTCCACAAAAGGTGTATGTTTTGAAATTGATATTTAAAGTGTGTGTGCTTTTGCTTCCTCGATACTTTCGTTATAGCATAGAGCCCAAAACGAGTCGAATCCACAAGGACGGGAGGTGATAGAAAAATACACGGTATGTTCACGTGTTTGTTAAAAGTTCTTCAATGTTTGAAAGAATGAAAAGAAAAGAATAAAAAGAGAAGTACGGTGAAAACAAAGAAGTGAGAAACATAGAAAAGAATGTATTTGTAGTTTTTGATATTTCTTAAAATAAAGTAAAAAAACAAAGAAAACTCAGGGCTACAACTACTAATGACTCCATCAACATTCTAACCTCTTAGTGATAGTTGCCTTACATGTATCATTGGCTATCACTAGTCCTAGGTTCAAGAGCGTTACAAAGCATGGCTCATATGTTAACTTTCACATCCAAAATCAACCAACAAGTGCAAGCTATACTTAAATCATCAAAACCCATTAAGAGCAAGCATGAAATAAAGTAATGATAGCATGTTAGAGATTTAGATGGTAGAGTGTTAGAATCCATCATGATTAGCTATCAATGACTCTTGCAAGAGCAAGGCCAAGTAGAGGCTATTAGATTCATGTGGATTATCAACTAAGAAGTTAGCAAGTTTGCGGTTAGTAGTTAGTTGCCATGAAAGAAAAGTTTAGCTAAACATGTAAAAGGAGTTAGATAGAAAACAAAGAGAGGTAAAGAGAGCACCTTTCATAGCTTGTCACCTTCTATTATAAGCACCCTTGCATTCCAAACATGTATCACTCTCTCCCCTATTATAAGATCTACAAGAAATGAAAAATACAATGGAGGAAGAAGAAGAACTAAACTAAATTACAACATGAAAAGAAAAACTCTAAAACTAACAGAAAACCTACTCAAAAACTCCTCTACCCGGTGCTCTAGAAATCCCCGGGCTTTTATAGGCAAAACTAGGCATCTGGGTACACGTTGCGAGCAGCACGTCAAATCTTGGCGCGCGGCTCCACAAGGGAGCCGTCAGAACGTGGCCATGGCCACGTTTCCGTGGCCATAGGGTGGCCATGCACCTCGCGCCGCCTGCTACGTTGTCCTCTCCTGTCCCCCTGTCGGCTGGATGTCCCGATTTTGGGTCTCTGATTTTGACAAAATCAACTCCAAAGTCAATGGCTATTTTTTATAGGCCTTTAATCACACATTAAATGGTGATTTAGGGTCTTCTTCTTTATTGCACACCATAGACCTAGAAACATGCAAGAGAGGTATTATTAGCAGAAATTAATTTTAAATAAATGTGAAGATGTGACATGAAATATGCAGTTTTAAGACTAATCAAAGCCAGCCTTGGAAAAACGAAGGAATTCACAATCTTTAGCATTAAGAGGAGGCGTCCTATCTCTAGAATCATTCATAGCTACAAAAACTAAGATTGCAACCCTAATGAGGAGAATAGAGGCTCTAGAAATAAAAGAGCCAGCCAATGTCAACCAAATCAACCCACCACCAATTCACAATCTGTGTTGTTTATACTGTCAGGCACCGAACCTTGTCTTTGAAGAGTGCCCTATTTTCCATATTCAGCAAGTGCCACTGGAATACCTAAACGCAGCCTACTCACGGCCGCCGCATAATCCTTACTCACAAACATACAATCCCGATTGGAGAAATCACCCAAATTTCTCTTGGGCCCAGAACAACTCTCTTAAGCCAAACTTTCCTAATAATTTTCACCATCCCACTCATCCAACAAATTTTCCTAGTCAAGCACCATCTTCCTCCTCCCAATATTCACCAATTAAGAAGAAATTTAGTAAATTGGAGGAGAGCATGGAGGCTTTTATCAAGTCCCAAGCCGCTTTCATAAAAAATCAGGGACAAACGCTAAGAAACAATTCACAGGCCATATCGAGATTAAAAATGCAGATGAGGCAATTAGCTAGCTCTCTAAGTAAAAGACCAAAGGGTATTTTACCTACTCAGGTGCTAGTTAACCTAAAAAACTCCAATCAAGCGTAATGAATTCAGGATCCTTCGATCTCCCAGTGCAATGCTGTTCACACACTTCGATCTGGAAAGAGGGTGGACAACCAGTCTACCAACAGAAAAATCTTGTCCACACAATCCTACTCCTAGCTCCACCTCTGCTAGTTCCTCCCAATCTGATCTACAAACATCTGACAAGAACCAAGCTGCTGAAAAGTTCACAAGCCTGTAGCACCCTTTCCCAATAGGCTTAGGAACAATAATAAGAATATGCACATAAAGAAGATACCCTGAGATGTTTAACTACGTAAACTGAATGTGCCACTTCTTGACGCTAACCAACAAGTCCCAGCTTATGCCAAATTTCTTAAACATATGTGTATAAGAAGAGAAAGAAAAATGTGCCCAAGAAAGTGTTCTTGGCAACTAATATAAGCGAAATTTTGTCTGATCTCATTCCGGTGAAACACAAAGATCCCAGATGTCCCACAATTTCCTGCACCATAGGACAAACAGAAATTAGCAGAGCACTCCTTGACCTGGGAGCAAGTATCAACTTGCTACCTTTCTCAGTATACCAGCAATGTGGGTTGGGCGAGCTGAGTCCAACTCGAGTCACCATTAAGTTAGCAGACCGATCTGTGAAAATTCCCAAGGGGAAATCACAGATGTCCTTATCCGGGTCGGGGATTTCATCTATCCTATTGACTTCATTATGCTTGAGACCCAACCTGTGTCAATTCTGCGGTCTCAAACTCAGGTCATCTTAGGGCGCCCATTCCTTGCTATAGCCAATGCCATAATCAACTATAGGAATGGGTCCATGCGATTAATGTTTGGAGACATGATGAAGGAAGTTAGTGTCTTCAATCTTAGAAGACAACCCAGGGTATCAATGATCAGACATTTGAGGTCAATTCCATTGAAAATCTGACCAGTGAGCATGAGGAAAGACTGTAGATAGAAATAGAGGTAGAGTCTGATCTGGAGTCTGAGGATTTTAATTTAGACCAGATCATAGATTCGACAGTGGACTGGGCGTCAATCCCAAGTGTATCACATCATAGGATTGAAGATCCAGATATTACCTCCAATCAAGCAACACCTTCCCTACAACTAAAAGTCTTACCTGAACACCTTAAGTAAGCCTACCTAGGTGGAAAAGAAACTCTGCCAGTCATCATAGCATCCCACCCAACTGAGCAATAAGAGGACATAGGGAAGCCAGCTTTCTTTGACAGCTTAATGTCTATTCTGAAGAGACATAGGGAAGCCATTGGATGGACAATGAAGGATATCAAAGGGATACATCCAGCCATAGTTCAACATAGAATCCATTTAACCGATGAAGCAACTCCCAGGAGGGACCCACAACGCAGGCTTAACCCACTCATGCAAGAGGCAGTAAAAGCAGAAATTTTAAAACTATTAGATAATGGGATCATTTATCCCATTTCTGATATCAATGGGTTAGTCCTTTTCATGCGGTCCCAAAGAAAGCTGGCTTACGCTGGTTGAAAATGCACAAAAAGAGTTGGTACAAATAAGACTGCCTACCAAAGTTTGTGTTTGTAATTACTAAAGAAAGTTGAATGTGGCCACCCATAAAGACCACTTTCCGCAACCCTTCATCGACCAAATGCTTGAACGCTTGGCTGGACATGAGTACTATTGCTTCCTAGATGGGTACTCAGGATACAATCAAATCCCCATTGCTGCAGAAGAATAGTAAAAGACTACGTTCACCTGCCCATTCGTAACCTTCGCTTATCGACACATGCCCTTTGGATTGTGCAATGCTCGTGCAACATTCCAACAGTACATGCTCAGTTTGTTCTCCTACATGGTAGAACTTTTTCTTGAGATTTTCATAGTTGACTTCTCCATCTACGAAGATTAATTTGAACAATGTCTTCATCATCGTGAGTTGGTTCTGCAAAGATGTAAGGAAAAGAACCTAACTCTGAACTGGGAGAAATGTCACTCATGGTGAGACAGGGGATTGTCTTAGGCCATGAGATTTCTAGGAGAGGCATTAAAGTGGACAGGGCAAAAATAGAAGTGATTGCTAAGCTTCCACCACCCAAAAGCATCAAGGTTACTAAATCCTTTCTAGGGCATTCTGGGTTCTACCAACGGTTCATTAAGGATTTTAGCAAGATCGCTAGGCCCTTAACCAACCTGTTCGCAAAGGACGTGCCCTTTGATTTTAATGATGAATGTTTTAAGTCATGGGAGAAGCTTAAGCAAGAACTTATTTTTGTGCCTGTTATTTTTGTTCCTGATTAGACACAACTATTTGAAATCATGTGCAATGTCTCTGATTTTACTATTGGTGCTTTTCTAGGACAGCGCATCGACAATCGGCAGCACGTGATTTACTACTTGAGTAGGACCTTGAATGACACCCAACAGAATTATAAAATGACTGAGAAGGAATTCTTGGTCATTGTCTTTGCGTTAGAAAAGTTGTGGCCTTGTTAGGATCGAAGATGGTGATTTTCGCGAATCACTCAGCATTGAAATACCTCATGACCAAGAAGGAAACAAAAGCCCGATTGATTTGGTGGATCCTTTTGATTCAAGATTTTGAGCTGGAAATTCGGGATAAACGAGGTATAGAAAATATGGTCGCTGATCATCTATCACGAATTCTGAACGCACCTCTCATACAAGCTCTGATCAATGAGGATTTCCCAAACGAGCACATCCTGGCCATTTTCAAGGAACCATGGTATGCGAACATAGTCAATTACCTAGCCACTGGACAATTACCCGCTGACTGGACAAAGCAAGATCAGTGTCGTTTCTTTGCCCAAGTATGGTACTTCTTCTGGGAAGAGCCGTACCTTTTTAAGTATAGTCCAGACCAGATTATTCGATGATGCATATCGGAGTAAGAACAAAGGAGTGTGCTTAGTTTTTTCCATGAACTTGCATGCGAAGTACACTTCGGTCCCCGTAAGACTGCAAAAGTTTTATAAAGTGAGTTTTACTGGCTCACTTTGTTCAAAAACTCATTCCACTTTTGCAAGACATGTGAAAATTTTCAGAAGATTTGGAAAATTCAAGAAGAGTCATGATGCCCCTGAACTCGATCCTTGAAGTTGAAATTTTTGATGTTTGGGGCATCGACTTCATGGGAGCATTCCATAATTCCTTCGGCAACAAGTTAATTTTTGTTGCTGTAGATTACGTCTCTAAATGGGTAGAAGTTGTGCCAACTAAGACCAATGACTACAAAGTGGTTGTCAAATTTCTCAAGGAAGACATCTTCTCCCAATTTAGCACCCCCAGAGCGATAATTAGTGATAATGTATCGCATTTCTACAATAGAGTTTTTGAAGCTTTGATGCGAAAATATTCCATCAATCACAAGTTATCAACCCCAGACAAATGGGCAGGTCAAAGTCACCAATCAACATATCAAGCTCATTTTGAAATGGACTATCAGACAAAACTGAAAGGATTGGTCGGTCAAACTCAACGATGCATTGTGGGCTTACCGCACTGCTTTTAACACAGTCCTAGGGATGTCTCCTTACAGAATGATATTTAAAAAGCCTGTCATCTGCCAGTCGAGTTAGAACACCGTACCCTATGGGCCATTAAGCAACTTAATTTTGATCTGATTAAGGCCGGTGAGCTAAGGAAACTGCAGATCTCAGAATTAGAGAAGATACAGAATAAAGACTACGAGAACGCTCGGATCATCAAAAGCGGGACTAAACTTTTTCATGACTAGATCATAAACAGGAAAAACATTGCCTCAGGAGACAAGGTTCTGCTGTACAACTCAAGGCTTCACATTTTCACGAGAAAGCTGAAGACTCGTTGGTCTGGACCATTCATTGTGCACACTGTCTTTCCACACGGTGTTGTGATTATTATCGATCCTAAGAATAATACTGAATTCAAAGTGAATGGGCAAAGACTGAAGCCATTTTTGACCACTGAGCATGCATCCCAGGCTAAACTTATGTTGAGTCTTTTTGCTCCGTCATACACCTGACCATCGCCATCTACACACCACCACACAAAAAAGTGTAATTAAAAAAAAAATTCTTTTTCTTTATATGCTCACCCTCTTATATACTTGTACATAACCTTTTAGGAAATTTCTTCTTCTCCCTCTCCCTTAGCCTATTCGCACTTGGCCAGCCCGAGTCGACGGCGACGGTGATCTCTTTTCTTCCCCCTATTTACTGAATTTGCATTTACATGACTAAGCATTGAGGACAATGCATTAGATAGGTGTGGGGGCATGCTAACATTCTTTCTTTTCTTTGTATTAAATATAAAAAAAAACCTCCTTAACGAAAAAAAAGAATTTTTATACTCTTTATAAAAATGCCAAAAGGTTGAAAGAATTAAGGGAACCTTATCAAGAAATTTTTATTTTATTCAAAATGAAAATGAAACATTGGTTTGACTAAGAGTTGGGAGGAACAAGGAAAATAACTCATATTTTTTTATTTAGCGTTAGAAGAATATGCATAAACCACATACACATGCTTGGAATTTAGAGACACAACTCTAAAAAAAAAAAGCTGGATAATTTTTTCTCAGGAAGCATGATTAGTCACGCCAAAAAAATATATATAATATATAAGTAAATCTTGATTTCGTAGCCTACTCTACTTGCATATTTGACCTGAGGGGTGTTTTTCCACTTGGTGCCCTAAAACCATCAGGTTTGGGAGTCATGAGTTTGATATGTGTTACATGAGTAAAGTAGAAAGCCTAATAAAACCAAGAATAAACATATAGATAAACATTAATGAAATTAAAATTACATTCAAAGTTGAGTTGAAAAATCCCAAGCACATCACACTTACACATTATGCATATCTATCTAAAGCAAAATAAACAGAATGAGTTAGAAGTACAAGATCCTTTCTAAATTCAAAGAAAAGTGATAGTTTCTTCTTTTATGAAGGCTAAAGTATAGAAGGACTTATGAGGATTAAACCTAATTCTCATATCATTCGGTCATTTTTACTTAGATGATTGATAGTTCTTTTTCTTACATCTGCATATTTATTTTGTATTAAATTCTGCTAATAAAGCTTTGATTGCTTGATCCTAGGTTCATGGTGTGCAATGAAGAAGAAGACCCTAAAGCACCATTTAATGGGTGATTAAAGGCCTACCAAGTAGTCATTGACCTTAGGGAGGAGATTTTGTCAGGCCAGGGCATCAAATCTTCAATCCAGATAACAAAACTGACAGGGGACCAAAGGGACAACGCGCAGCAGGTGGTGCTGCACGCGCCGCCCAGGTACAGCCGCGGAAACACACCTGGGCCAAATTTTTGAGGTAATACGGGCGCGGCCGCGCCCGTGCTTTGCGCCAGGGGTTGTCCCCCTGGCCCCCTTTCCCTGGTGCCTATAAAACCCCCCTGGGTTTCTGAAGATGGAGGTATCCAGAAGTTTTAGCAAGTTGTTGTCATCTTGTTTTTAGGATTATAGTTGCTTTATGTTTGCTTCTTCTTCTAATTAGTTTAGCCATTAGAGTGAAAAAAGAGAGTGCATAAAAGTTATATTTGAAGGTGACAAGCTTATACAAGTAACTTCTTCTCTTTCTTCTTTTCATTTACTTGTTATTTTCATTTGCTTCTATCTCTTTGTTTTAGTGTAACTCTTTTTTTCTTTTCCTCTTCTCTCTTGTTGTTTCCTTTAATATCATGTCTAACTAACTCTTTCATTGCATGGCTAACTAATTACTGACCCAGTAATATCTAACAACTTGATTGATAACCCAAATGAGTCAATAGTGTCGAACAAGCCATATGCAAATGAGAGCTATGACATCTTAAGATAAGTGATTGAGATTTTCCTGCACACAAGAATACAGAATTTTAGAATTTTTAAAACAGTAGTGCAGGGTGCTCAATTCTACCGCTATAGCAAGTGGCAGTGCGGGTCGTGATCCACAGGGAGGGACTAGCGATGGAAGCTTATTTAGTAAGTTCTCTCTTTTTTTTTTATTTATAATGATATTTACAATGATATTTACAATGAAAAAGAGTGAAAGAGATTGGAAAGATGTTGTGTTGGTGATCTAAACTAAAAGTTCAAGGAAAGAAAGAAAAACTAAAAATAATTACTTACCTCATTTTGACCAAAAGCTTACCTTGAATCTTTGGCGACGATGTAACCTTGAAGTGGAGGCAATCAGCGCATAGCCCATAAGAGTTGATTATTGTCTCTTTCACATTACATCATCAAGACAAAACAAGCATGAAATGATACAGAGAGACTCAAATCCATCGTCATGAGCTATCGGTGGTATTCGCAAAGGCAAGGCTCTTTCGATGCTATAAGACTCACTAGGATAGCAATTGGTATAAGAATGAGTGAAGTAGAAAAGAAGAAGAAGAAGAACACTAAAACAAAGTACATAAAAAGGTAACTATAGATTCAATTTCATAACGATAAGAGAAAAGAAGAACACTTACACCGGTGTCACTCTCAGCACAAGCTTCATTCTTAATTTCCTATGAAAGTCTGATCTCCTCTGAATTACATAAATGAAAACTTAAAATTACATAAAAAGAAAACTAAAAACCTAAGTTACAAACTAAAGAAAACCCTAAGTTCCCGTCTTTGGATCGATGCCCTTCTCTGTTGCTCTGCAGGGGTATTTATAGGAGATGGAAGACATAGAGTCCCGGTACAACTCCTCCACGAAAGCACGTACCCAACCTCATCCGTATTGCCGTGGAAACGCGGCTATGGCCGTGTTTTCGTGGCCAAATATTGGCTTCTGGCCACGCGCTTTCGCGCATGGCCTCCTCTGGTCCGTCCATCAGGGTGATCCTTTTAGATTTGACATACCGACTCTTTATTTTGAAAATTTCGGGATAACTTGGGAAGCAAGTTACGCTAAATCCAAATCTTCCAAATCTTTTAAAACAATTTTGTTATCTTTGCACTTTTCTCTCCTTATCTATAGCCTTGTCCTGCAAGCAATTAGGGTTTAGTTGAAGTCCATCCCTTTCCTCTTCTTTTAGTAATTGCAAATTTTGCACATGGGCTTGCACATGGGCTTTTCTGGGCTTCTGGGCTTCATTTAGGCTTTTATTCTTTAATTAAATAATTACTCAAGGCCTGCACACAATAAATAATAAAACATTAGTAATAGTGCATAATTATAGGAATAAATAGGGAAATATGATAGTATATGTAGTGATAAATATGCAATTTTTACTACCTATCATACCCCCACACTTATCTTTTTGCTCGTCCTCGAGTAAAAATTAAAAAGAAAAGAAAAATTAATCTATCCTAACTCACTTTCGTAGGAATCACGATTGCACTTAGCATGTGCAACAAGCCGTTAAACCTCTAGGTTACCCTAGAGGACGAGTGTTGTCTCGTGAGGGTTTTCAGCGGTTTACACCCACAAAATCCAAAAAAGGAAAATATTTGAAATATGTTTGAAGAAACTAAGTAATCTATAAGTTTTTAGGATTATCATTTTTATTCATTCTTAAACTTAGTCTTTATATAGTAAATTGTTATCCATTTTAGGTAAGGATCAAAATTGAATTTTTGTATAGTCTTTTTCGTTACCAAAAGTCATATGCATCCTTGTAAATCTTTACTAGGAATTCCTTAACTTGGACTCTCATGCCTCTTTATTATTTTTTTTCTTTCTTTTTTTTTAATATGTATAACTCATCTAATTTTCTTTCATGTAAGCATGAAGGCTTCTTGAGGCCCTCATACCTAACTAATTGACTTTTAGATGTGTTAGTACATATATAAGTAATATTTCTTAGTTTTCTTAGGCTTTCTAATCCACCCATGTAGCGAACTTAAAGTCGGTGGCTCCCAAACCGGTCGGTTTTAGGGCACCGGGTGAGAAAACACCCCGCGGACTCAAATTCGAGTGAACTAGGCCACAAAACTAAGGACTTTATTTATAAAATCACATTTAGGCGTGAATACTGATGCTTCTTGAGGCACATGTATCCAGCTTAATTAGTGAATTTCTTTTTTTATTATTACTAGTATTATTATTATTATTTTTTTTTTAAAAGGCACAAGAGTCTGTCTTAGAATCCTAGATATGTAAATGTATTAGGTATGCACATTTCATTAAGGTAAAATCAAGACTAATTACTTATTCAATTTTTCCTCCTATACCTAAAAATTCAACAATTTATTTATTTTGACCAAGTTTTTAGAAATCCTAATCATGATTTTCCTAATTCTTAAGACTAACTTAGATTTCTTTCAAAAGATAAGTCAAAATATTGTCCCTTTTTCAAAAAGTTTTTTTATTTATTTATTAGTATCTACCTATGTTAGTATGTTAGTAAATCCTCCCCCCACACTTATCTCATGCATTGTCCTCAATGTATGAATGAATGCATGTATGCATGAAAAAGAAGAAAGGGAAGGAAAATATTATCTTAAGGTGGTGGTTCCGGTGGTGGTCTAATTGGTCCACGAAATGCGGCCCAATCGAATTTTTGTGGAGTTCGGAGGAACTCACTAGAAATCTCTCTAATATCACCCATTAAAATTTTGTATCCATGAAGGATTTTTATTAAAAATTTAACCCCATCTAATTTCCAAATTCCATAATTAGTTTCGGAGTCAAATTTGTCAACCGCCTTGTCCCAAAATGGAGTGTGAAAAGATAGAATGATTGACTTTGACTCAGGAAGTATAGGAACTAATACCGACTCATGAAGGTGACTTAAGTCAAGTAAAGGTTCAGGAGTCGAGATTGGTTTAAGAAGCGAGTCCAAGTCAAGAAGTTGAAGCTCAAGTCCACATTTATTTTCCAACAATGGAATGTGACTTGATATTGGTGATTCAAGTTCAAGAATGACAGGTGTGGGAATCAAAACTGCCTCTAAAATATTACTCAAATCGGGTAACAAAATAGGAGTCAATATTGATTCGGGAATTTGAACTGGATCACAAATTTGAGAATCTAGGTCACATATCTTATTGAGTTCAATAGCATGAAAATGAGAGCTTGCCATTTTTCAATGGGACTTTCAAAAGTATGAAATTGGTCAAGTTTATTATGATGATCAGTAACGATGGCCGATTCAATTTCATTATGAATTGGCACAGGATCCAATGTTGATTCGAGAAAATGAAAATCAGATGAAGACACCGGAGTCATTATTGAATCAGGAAGTAGAATTGAATAACCAACTTGAGGGTCAGGATCATTCTCAAGTTCTATTTCAGGAAATAAATAACTTGCCAAACTGTCAATGTCATTTTCAAAAATTGGAGTTTGGGCAAGTTCAAATGATTGTACTGAAATAGAATCTTGTGACTCTTCAGCTCTAACAGAATGGTTCTCATAAATGGCCGAACGGTGAGAACGTAAACTTTGAACCATCATATCTATTTCATGATCACAAGCGATTCTAGCTTGAGTCATGGCTTCAAGCATCTTTTCATAGTCGATTGGTGCATCATTTTGTTGTGATTGGACTTGAAAAGATGAAGTGTTGTTGTGACAATCGGGATGAAATTGTGAGTCAGTCAGATTCTGTGATTGTTGCTAGGACTCACGCATCATCATGTCAAAGATTGATGGTGATTGTTGCTTTGACTCATGCATACTCATCATTTCCAAGATAGATGATTTTCTATTTTGAATAGGTGGAACCGAGTATAAATCTTGGAAATATTGTGGACAAGGTGGATAAGGAGAACAAGTTGGTGGAAAATTGGACTCGGGGGAGGCGAATCCCCATGGACTCTGTGAAGAGTTGAAATTATTGTGAAAATTATAGTCATATGATGGGGGGCATGGGTTATAGTCATTCGGATAAGACCACTCTGGCACACTAGGTTGGTCAAAGTTATGATATGTCCGGTTGGTAATTTTCAAAAAGAGGTTGGTGTGTAATATGGATTAAAATTGGAAAAATTATTGTTATGAGCCATATCACACAATACAAACAAAAAACAAACAAATAAGCAAGCAAAAAGGAAAAATTCTAACCTAAGTTAGGTAGACCTATGACCTAGATGACTCCTAACTGGTTAGACTGTCCACGGGAGGTAGGATGCAGACATTGACCACAAGTTAATCAGCCAGGTCAGGGCAAGATTAGTGGGAGGTTATCCGTCAAAGACGTTCCTTAATTAAGTAGCCACCAAGCTTCGGGCTTTCGGCCCTCAATCCCCTTCCTAGACACTGATTTGGCAGGAGTCAAATTCCAACACCGTTCCCCCTTAGGATAATCTCCTAATTGAGTCCGAGATGTCCCTAGGGCTAACGTCTACTCATTTTTAGTTAGGATTGGGTTAGTGAGTGAGGAGATTGTTTGTGGGCCAAGGAAGGGTGATGAAATCCCCACCTTATCTTATTTATAGGACAAGGCCTTAAGTCAATTTAGTGCACGGGTAAAGCAATAGACAAATATTTAGTCAAAAGCAGTAAATCAGCCAAGAGTGCTTCCTAGTCTATATGCAATGCGAACACACCTTGTCTCCAGCACTCTTCAACGGAAAAAAAATTAAATAGACACGTGCCTAAGATGCAAGAGTCTAATTTTTTTTATTTTTCAACAAATAAGTTACTGTTAGTTAATTAGCAGTGTGCAGGGTGATTACAGAGAAAAATTAACAGAACAGCAAGTCTAACTTTAAATTTCCAGCAACCTGCAGAAAACACAATGAGTAGTTCACTACTAAGGCCGCGAAAACGCGGCTATTGCCGCGCAAACTCGGCTCTGTAGTAGGCTCTACTGCTCTACCTTCGAGGGCAGAGGCACAGAGTTGCTATATGTCCTTTGCTGCTGTTAGATTTTCTGTTCTCCGAACCTGCAAACAAAAATAATAAATAAATTAATAATTAGTTTTTTTTTAGAGAATAACTTACCGTCCCTCCCCGGCAACGGCGCCAAAAATTTGATTAAGATTTTCCTGCACACAAGAATACAGAATTTTAGAATTTTTAAAACAGTAGTGCAGGGTGCTCAATTCTACCGCTATAGCAAGTGGCTATGCGGGTCGTGATCCACAGGGAGGGACTAGCGATGGAAGCTTATTTAGTAAGTTCTCTTTTTTTTTTATTTATAATGATATTTACAATGATATTTACAATGAAAAAGAATGAAAGAGATTGGAAAGATGTGATCGTACACATATTTTGCATTCTTTTCATTACACTCCTACATTTATCGTGTAATAAATCTGCTAATTTTCTTGTCTTAAATGTTTATTTTGCAGAAGATAATAATGAAGAGAAAGAGGATTAAACTAAATAAATACCAGTTAAAATCAGATTTAACTGGATCTATTTGGTTAGCTAAGGATGATCCCAGATCTAGTTAGAACAAATCAAGGATTGAGGCAAATATTCAGCTGAAGATCAGAGCAAATCAAAATGATAACACCAAATGGAAACCAACAAATTCATATTTCTATAAATCCATTTTGGTTAGCTAAAGATCAACTGAGGATAATATCAAATACAGAGAGATAAATGGATAGAGAGAAGATCAACATATGAGATGAAGCAAGTTTGATTCAGATTCTGACTGGATACATTTTAGTATTCGAGTCATAACTTTTGCTACAGAATTTCAATTCTGATGATTCAAGATGATCCAGAAAGCAGACTTACAGAGCTTCAACTCTTATGTTGATCATTATTTCTAATTCTGTCATTTGATAAGTGAATTCAGCAATCAACACGCCAACAAACTACAGATCAGAACTGAATATCCACCTCAAATCAAGTTTGAAGATAAGGGGAGTTCACAAATTGCCAGATTTACTTATCTTCATACTCCTCTACCCTCTCCATTTCTCCTATAAATACCTGCACTCAAAGGCAAAAGGGACGACCATGCAGAGATAGGATTTAGGCAAGTTTTCCATTTCTTAGTTTAGGTTTTTCTTTTCTTTTTATGTAACTTGTATGTAAGCTTAGGTTAGATGATGATTCATGTAAGTAAGAGAGAGGCATATGTTGAGAGTGACACCGATGTACCCTCCTCCTTTCTTCCATCGTTTCAAGCAATTAAAGGTAATATTTTTATGTTCTGCTTTACTTTCCTTTTCTTTTGCTTTCTTCTTCCTCTTTCTACTTTACCTTGTTTGTTTTTGATGAGAATGCAAGTGAATTGCAAAGCACAAGTATAACGATGTTGTGTGAGTGCCAATGATAGTTCATGAAGATGTTCTCCTCCTCAAGATCCGTATCAATTCATTCTTGCTCAGCTTGATGATATAATGCGCACGGGGACTGAGCTCGATCGTATGATCTATGCGTTGAACGCCTCCTAATGCAAGGTAGAACATGCAAAAGGTTTTCAGGTAAGTCATCAATCAACCTAGGTAAGTATTTCTTCACTCTTTTTTCTTTCTTTTCTTTTATTTCTTTAGTATAAATCACCACCTCTTCCAAATCATTCTTTTTCGACTCATTTGTACATAGTCACTTTCTTTCCCCTTTCTTTGTAAATAGTCATTCTCCATTTCTCTCCACCTTCTTCATCTCTCATTTTCTTTCTAACTTTACATAACTTTCTTTTTAATTTTCATTTCTTTAAACAAAGAAGAATCTTCGTTTTATCTTCATTAAGATTTCAATAAAGAAACGTAAACGCTTCTATCGCAAAACCCTCCTTGTGGATCACGACCCGCATAGCCACTTGCTATAGCGGTAAGAATTGAACACTTGCACATCTTTATTTCTAAATCTAAATTTCTATATTTTTTGTACAGGTTTTGCCTCAATAAATTTTGGCGCCGTTGCCGGGGAGGGTAACGTTTTTATTGAAATCTGATTTTTATTGAAAATTTTGTAGAACTAAAATGAATTTTCTTCTCTGTTGCAGGTTATAGGGCAAGCAAAGCAGGAAATTAAAGTTGCAGTAACATATAAGTGGCCTTGGGCCTCTGCTCTAGAAAGCAGAGACCAAGTGCCCTCTGCTTTGCCGCGTTTTCGCGGCAAAAGTCGCGGATCCGCGGCAAAAAAGGAGTGGACTACTAACGTTGTTTTTGCAGGGCTGCTTGCTTTGCAAATTATAGTTTTCTGCAACTTTAATTTTTCTTATATGCTATCACATAAGCCTGCTAATAATCAACAGTAAAACGTTTGTTGCAAAAGTTAAAAATTGATTAGACGTTTGCGTTTTAGGCACGTGTCTTTTCAATTCATTTATTTTTACTGTTGAAGAGTGCTAGAGTAAGGTACGTTCGCATTGCATGTAGAATAGGACTCTGGTTGATTTTCATCGCTTTGAGTGAATCTTATTTACATATCTTGTACACTTGCACAAACTTATCTTAAGGGCGCTAACCCATAACAAGATAAGGTGGGGATTTAATCACCCTTCCTTGGCAAAAAAATCAGATTCCAAGCACTCACTAACGCAAGCCTAACTAAAAATGAGTGGACGTTGGCCCTAGGGACATCTCAGACTCAATTAGGAGATTATCCTAAGGGGGAAAGGTGTTGGAATTTGACTCTTGCCAAATCAGTGTCTAGGAAAGGGATTAAGGGCCGAAAGCTCGAAGGTTGGTGATTATTTAATTAAGGAACGTCTTTGATGGAAAACCTCCCACCAACCTTGCCCTGACCTGGCTGATTAGCTTGTGGTCAAAGTCTGCATTAAACCTCTCGTGGACAGTCTAATCAGTTAGGAGTCGTCTAGGTCATAGGTCTACCCTAACTTAGGTTAGAATTTTTTCTTTTTGTTTGTTTATTTGTTTGTTTTTCTTTCTTTTTGTTTGTATTCTATTGTGTGATATGGCTTATAATAATAATTTTTTCAACTTCAATAATAATCCATATTACACATCAAATTCTTTTTCGGATATTACCAACCCAGCATATCATAACTTTAACCAACCTAGTGTGCCGGATTGGTCTTATCCGAATCAATATAACCCATGTCCCCAATCTTATAACTATAATTTCCATAATGATTTCAACTCTTCACAGAGTCAGTGGGGATTCACCTACCCTGAGTCAAATGTTCAACCAACTTGTCCTCCTTCTCCACCTAGTCCACAATATTTTCAAGATTCCTACTCAGTTCCACCAGTCCAAAATAGAAAACCATCAATTTTGGAAAGGAGTATGCGTGAGTCCAAACAACAATCACAAAATCTGATGGACTCACAATTTCACTACCAATTCCAAGACAACACTTCATCTTTTCATCAAAACAATGAATCCATCAACTATGAAAAGATTCTTGAAGCCATGACTCATGCTCAAAATGCTCAAAATCGTGACATAGATATGATGGTCGAATCTCTACGTTCTCACCGTTGGACCAGTTCTGATGTCACTAACCATTCTGTTAGAGCCGAAGAGTCATGTAATTTTGAAAATCAAGGTTCCATTTCAGAACGATCATTTGAACTTGCCCAAACTCCAAATAATATTGATAGTTTGGCAAGTTATCCCTTGCCTGAAATCGAACTTGAAAATGAATATGATCCTGAATCCCAACTTAGTGATTCAATTCTACTTCCTAATTTGATTATGACTCCGGTATCTTCACCTGATTTTGATCTTTTCCCCGAGTCAACGTTGGATCCTGTTCCTATTCATCTGAAATTGAATCCCCCATCTTTGAGGATCATATTGAACTTGACCAATTATACAATTTTGAAAATCCTATTGACAAATTGGCAAGTTCTCAATTTTTTGATATTGAACTCAATGAGATATGTGACCTAGATTCTCAAATCTGTGATCCAGTTCAACTTTCTGAATCACTATTGACTCCTGTTTTGTTACCAAACTTGAGTAATATTTTAGAGTCAGTTTTGATTCCCCACCTATCATTCTTGAACTTGAATCACCAATATTAAGTCACATCCCATTGTTAGAAAATACATGTGGACTTGAGTTTCAACTTCTTGACTTGGACCCAATTTCTGAACCTATTTCGACTCTTGAACCTTTACTTGACTTAAGTCACCTTCCTGAGTCGGTATTAGTTCCTATCCTTCCTGAGTTCAAGTTCATCATTCTATCTTTTCACACTCCATTCTGGGACGAGGTGGTTGACAAATTTGACTCTGAAATCAGTTATGGAATTTGGAAATTAGATGGGGTCAATTACTTAATAAAAATCCTTCATGGATACATAATTTTAATGGGTTATATTAGAGAAACTTCTGGTGGGTTCCTCCGAGCCCAACGAAAAGTCGATTGGGCCGCATTTCGCGGACCAATCAGACCACCACCGGAACCACCACCTTAAGGTAACATTTTCCTTCCCTTTCTTCTTTTTCATGCATCTATGCATTAATTCATACATTGAGGACAATGCATGAGATAGGTGTGGGGGAGGGTTCTAACATAACTTAGTTTTTTTCTTAAAAAAAAAAAAATTTAACATTTTCTTTACTTTTAAAAACTTTTTGAAAATAGAAACAATATTTTGACATATTTTTTGTAAGAAATTAAGTTAATTTTAAGGAATAGGAAAATTCAAATTAGGATTTCTTATACTTGGTCAAAATAAGATTATTTGTTTGATTTTTAGGGTTAGGAAGATAATTTGTCAAAGTAATTTAGTCTTGATCTTTACCTTAATAAAATATGCACACTTCATACACTTACGCACTTAGGGTTCAAAAACAAAGATTCTTATGCCTTATAAAAAAATAAAAAAAGAAAAATATATAAACAAATCTAATTATTGATTAGCTAGGTGCTTTGGCCTAAGAAAGCCTTAGTATTTATGCGAAAGATGATTAGATAAGTTTGAAAAGAAAAATATATATAAAAATCCTCTGATTAAGCTGGGTATTTGTGCCTAATAAACCATAAGTGTTCACGCCTAAAAGAGGTTCATATAATAAAATCCTTAGTTTTGTGGCCTTGTTTGCTCGAGTCCTTAAGTCCCAGGGGTGTCTTCTCACCCGGTGCCCTAAGACCGTTTGGTTTGGGAGTCATCGATTAAAGGCTCGTTGCATGAGCAGATTAGAAAGCCTAATAAAACTAAGGAATAATACCACCAAAAAAATTGATATATATAAATAAATAAGGCATAAGAGTTAGAGTTAATGAACCCTTCGTCAAAATTTTCACGATCACAAGGTGCATATGACTTAGGGTAAAGTAATAGACTAGATGAGAAGTACAATTTGACTCCTTACTTTGATTGATAACAAATTTTTGAATAGAGACTAAGTGTAGGAATGAAAAATTCAGTTTTCCTATAACTTATAGATTACTTAAATCTTACAATTATATTTCAAATATTTTTCTCTTTCAAAATGCTTTTCAAAAATACTAACTCTTTGTTTCTCTTTCATTATGGATTTTGTGGGTGTAATCCGCTGAAAACCCTCACGAGACAAAACTCGTCCTCTAGGGGAACCTAGAGGTTTAACGGCTTGTTGCACATGCTCAGTGCAATCGCGTGACCTGCGAAAGTGGTCTAATAATACTTAGTATAGTTTAGTTGTTTTGCTCGAGGACGAGCAAAAGATAGGTGTGGGGGTGTGATCGTACACATATTTTGCATTCTTTTCATTACACTCCTACATTTATCGTGTAATAAATCTGCTAATTTTCTTGTCTTAAATGTTTATTTTGCAGAAGATAATAATGAAGAGAAAGAGGATTAAACTAAATAAATACCAGTTAAAATCAGATTTAACTGGATCTATTTGGTTAGCTAAGGATGATCCCAGATCTAGTTAGAACAAATCAAGGATTGAGGCAAATATTCAGCTGAAGATCAGAGCAAATCAAAATGATAACACCAAATGGAAACCGACAAATTCATATTTCTATAAATCCATTTTGGTTAGCTAAAGATCAACTGAGGATAATATCAAATACAGAGAGATAAATGGATAGAGAGAAGATCAACATATGAGATGAAGCAAGTTTGATTCAGATTCTGACTGGATACATTTTAGTATTTGAGTCATAACTTTTGCTACAGAATTTCAATTCTGATGATTCAAGATGATCCAGAAAGCAGACTTACAGAGCTTCAACTCTTATGTTGATCATTATTTCTAATTTTGTCATTTGATAAGTGAATTCAGCAATCAACACGCCAACAAACTACAGATCAGAACTGAATATCCACCTCAAATCAAGTTTGAAGATAAGGGGAGTTCACAAATTGCCAGATTTACTTATCTTCATACTCCTCTACCCTCTCCATTTCTCCTATAAATACCTGCACTCAAAGGCAAAAGGGACGACCATGCAGAGATAGGATTTAGGCAAGTTTTCCATTTCTTAGTTTAGGTTTTTCTTTTCTTTTTATGTAACTTGTATGTAAGCTTAGGTTAGATGATGATTCATGTAAGTAAGAGAGAGGCATATGTTGAGAGTGACACCGATGTACCCTCCTCCTTTCTTCCATCGTTTCAAGCAATTAAAGGTAATATTTTTATGTTCTGCTTTACTTTCCTTTTCTTTTGCTTTCTTCTTCCTCTTTCTACTTTACCTTGTTTGTTTTTGATGAGAATGCAAGTGAATTGCAAAGCACAAGTATAACGATGTTGTGTGAGTGCCAACGATAGTTCATGAAGATGTTCTCCTCCTCAAGATCCGTATCAATTCATTCTTGCTCAGCTTGATGATTAATGCGCACGGGGACTGAGCTCGATCGTATGATCTATGCGTTGAACGCCTCCTAATGCAAGGTAGAACATGCAAAAGGTTTTCAGGTAAGTCATCAATCAACCTAGGTAAGTATTTCTTCACTCTTCTTTCTTTCTTTTCTTTTATTTCTTTAGTATAGATCATCACCTCTTCCAAATCATTCTTTTTCGACTCATTTGTACATAGTCACTTTCTTTCCCCTTTCTTTGTAAATAGTCATTCTCCATTTCTCTCCACCTTCTTCATCTCTCATTTTCTTTCTAACTTTACATAACTTTCTTTTTCATTTTCATTTCTTTAAACAAAGAAGAATCTTCATTTTATCTTCATTAAGATTTCAATAAAGAAACGTAAACGCTTCTATCGCAAAACCCTCCTTGTGGATCACGACCCGCATAGCCACTTGCTATAGCGGTAAGAATTGAGCACTTGCACATCTTTATTTCTAAATCTAAAATTCTATATTTTTTGTGCAGGTTTTGCCTCAATCAAGATGTTGTGTTGGTGATCTAAACTAAAAGTTACAAGGAAAGAAAGAAAAACTAAAAATAATTACTTACCTCCTTTTGACCAAAAGCTTACCTTGAATCTTTGGCGACGATGTTACCTTGAAGTGGAGGCAATCAGCGCATAGCCCATAAGAGTTGATTATTGTCTCATCCACATTACATCATCAAGACAAAACAAGCATGAAATGATACAGAGAGACTCAAATCCATCATCATCAGCTATCGGTGGCACTCGCAAAGGCAAGGCTCTTTCGATGCTATAAGACTCACTTGGATAGCAATTGGTACAAGAATGAGTGAAGTAGAAAAGAAGAAGAAGAAGAACACTAAAACAAAGTACATAAAAATGGTAACTATAGATTCAATTTCATAACGATAAGAGAAAAGAAGAACACTTGCACCGGTGTCACTCTCAGCACAAGCTTCATTCTTATTCTCCAATGAAAGTCTGATCTCCTCTGAATTACATAAATGAAAACTAAAAATTACATAAAGAGAAAAATAAAAACCTAAGTTACAAACTAAAGAAAACCCTAAGTTCCCGTCTCTGGATCGACGCCCTTGTCTGTTGCTCTGCAGGGTTATTTATAGGAGAAGGAAGACATAGAGTCCCGGTACAACTCCTCCACGAAAGCACGTACCCAACCTCATCCGTATTGCCGCGGAAACGTGGCTATGGCCGCGTTTTCGCGGCCAAATATTGGCTTCTGGCCACGCGCTTTCGCGTGTGGCCTCCTCTGGTTCGTCCATCTGGGTGTATCCTTCTAGATTTGGCATACCGACTCTTTATTTTGAAAATTTCGGGATAACTTGGGAAGCAAGTTACCCTAAATTCAAATCTTCCAAATCTTTTAAAACGATTTTGTTATCTTTGCACTCTTCTCTCCTTATCTATAGCCTTGTCCTGCAAGCAATTAGGGTTTAGTAGAAGTCCATCCCTTTCCTCTTCTTTTAGTAATTGCAAATTTTGCACATGGGCTTGCACATGGGCTTTTTTGGGCTTCTGGGCTTCATTTAGGCTTTTATTCTTTATTGAAATAATTATTCAAGGCCTGCACACAATAAATAATAAAACATTAGTAATAGTGCATAATTATAGGAATAAATAGGGAAATATGATAGTATATGTAGTGATAAATATGCAATTTTTACTACCTATCAATAAGGGTTCTAACTCTAACTTACATACAAGTTTTCGCTTTCTTATATTTCATGCTTAATGGGTTTTTGATGATTTATGAATTGTATACTTTACTTGTTTATGTAAGCTAGAGATTTTCCTTTTAACTTTGCCGATACCATTAGCGCACTTGTGTCTACCCTTATTCTTGCTTTCTATTGGATCTTGATAAGGGAATGTCCGAGTTTTTGCCGTGTAAAGCTAAGTTAAAGGAAGAACTTTCACTCAATTTCCACTTGAATTGTTCCTATGCATAAGGGTTCTGCTTGCCTATGATCCATCGTGAGGCAACATCTTCAAGAAGTTATAGATTAGTGGGAGCACTTTGTAAAAAGATAGACATCATTTTTACCATTAAGAAAATCCACTTATACAAACTAACAAACCAATTCAAACTATTCTTGAAACAATACTTGTTTTCTTTTTCAAATTCTTTATTTGAAACAAAGAACCTTCTCTTTTCTTGAACAAAGAAGCAACATCAAGCTTTCATCGCTCTCCCTCCTTGTAGATACGACCCATAGAGCCACTTTGCTACTACGAAAGAATCACATAAGCAGTAACATCGACCCACACTCCTTTACTTATATTTGTGGATGCTTTTTGCCGATCAGAAGCCCTCTTTCATGATGATGACTTAGTAGAAGGAGATGCAGGATGAGATCCTTAGGCTAGGCTTGGAGATCATTTAACCTGGAGATATTGAAAGACTCATGACCTTGGTGACTCAACCATTTTGACTGAGAAGATCAAGGAGGTTTAGAAGAAAGACCCTAAGTTGCAGAGATCAGAGAAGAAGTGGAAGCCAGAATAAGTCAGGATATAGTCATGCATGCTGATGGTTCGCTTTGGTTTAGAAGCAAACTCTGTGTACCATCTGATGAAGTTCAAAGGGAGTTGCTCTCTGAAGGCTAGAGTTCCCCTTATTCAGTACACCTGGGGTTACTAAATGTACATAGACCTCAAGCAAAACTTTTGGTGGTACGAGATGAAGAGAGAGATAGCCTGATTCGTAGCCCATTACCTTGTATGCCAACAAGTCAAGGCGGGACCCCAGAGGATGACCATGCTACCACAATTACTCTCTATTCCTGAATGGAAGTGGGAGAATACCACCGTGGACATTGTTGTAGGCATTCCTAGGAGTCTAAGAGGAAACAATGCTATATGGGTGATCGTGAACCGACTCACTAAGAGTACTCGCTTTATACCTTTCAGAGCTGGACAGTCCATAGAAGCACTAGCGAAGAAGTACAAGCAGAAAATAGTCAGACTGTATGCAGTCCCTTTTAGTTTGTTTCTAAAAGAGACACTAGATTTGTGTCGTGTTTCTGGATAGTCTTCAGAGGAGCTTAGGCAGCAAGTTAATGTTCAGCACGGCATTCCATCCTCAGATTGACTGCAAATCAGAAAGAACCATTTAGATTCTAGAGGATATGCTTAGAGCCTGTCTACTGGACTTTAAGAGATCATAGGATGATCATCTGCATTTAGTGGAGTTCTCCTACAACAACTATCAGCTAGTATCCAGATGGCTCAATTGAGGCTCTTTATGGGAGAAAGTGCAGATCTCCTATATGCTGGGATGACATTGGTGAAAGAAAGTTGCTCAGCCCAGATCTGATTTTGCAAACAATAGAGAAGGTAGCCAAGATCAAGAAATATATGAAAGCCGCTCAAGATCGTCAGAAGAAGTGGGCCGATACCAAGAGAAGACCCTTAGAGTTTGCAGTAGGTGACCATATATTTCTTAAGATCTAACTAACTCGAGGGGTCAATAGGTTCGGCTACAGTGGAAAGCTGAGTCCCAGATACAATGGACCTTTTGCCATCATAGAGCGAGTCAAAGAAGTAGCATACTGAGTAGCCTTACCTCCATACTAGATGGTGTTCATGACGTATTCCACATCTCTCAATTAAGGAAGTATGTCCGAGACGACCAATATATCCTTTACTATTCAGATCTGAGACTGAACCGCGATCTATCCTATAAGGCTTAATCAATCTCCATCATCGACAAGAAGGAGAATGTTCTGAAGAACAAGACCATTCCCCTGATACTGGTATCTTGGGAACCAAACTCTCATGGGGATTCCACTTGGGAACTTGAAGATGAAATCAGGGCTAAATATTCTTATCTCTTCTCAGGTAACTTATCTCACTTCTAGCTATCTATTCATCATCTAATGGCTTAGAATACTCTTCTCCTTTTTAATTTTGAATTTAGAGGTCGAAATTCTTTTTACAAGGAGGGTTCGATTGTAACCCTCAGTTCCAATCACCGGTAATTTCTATTGGTGGTCGGTATGGTATAAATACGTGTTCTAGTGGCTAAACTAAGTCTACTTTAACTCTAATAAAATTTTCTAATATTTTAGATTTTTCTTGATTTTTCCAAAAAAATTCTAAATTATTTGAAGATTCTCGAAATTCATGACCTATATGTTGCTATATGACTTCTGGATTTTTAATTTACAATTGGGGATGAATTTCATGAATCTTATTTCTTAGTAATGTTTAAAATAATATTTGCTATTTTAAAGAATTTTTAGGAATTTTTTCGAATTAAATAGGAATTTAATTGAGTTAAGAAAAGGCAAAACTAAAAATAAATAAAATAAAAAAATAAACCCTTATAATAATTCTTCCAGGTTTTGAACCCATGACCTCCTCATTCAAACGACTCAAGTATCATCCAAATCGGACACAGGATGCCAAAGATATCACCTGAATATTAAAATCAAGAAAAAAATCGGTTTAATATGAACTAAAAAAGATTTAAAATGTAGATAGTCTAAATTATGAAGGAGGCATATGAAATATATACCTTTATAGTGGACCAGGTTTGCGTTGTTATTGGGTCGGGTTCAGATCCACAATCCTGACCCATTAAACTTAATTAGTTACGTGCTATTGGGTAATGGGTTTAATGGGTTGTGGTTTGAGTTTATAGGGCTTTTGGGTAGTGGATTGCGATCCAATAGAGAGAAATAGAGAGAGAAAGAAGAGAATAGAGAGTGGGAGAGTAAGAAAAGAAGATATAAAAAGAAAGGGAAGAGAGAAGGAGGAGGGGGAGGAGGTCGGCGCCAGCAGCCTGCCGGTGTCCAGAGGGGGCCGGTGGTTGTTCGGCCTAGGTGGAGGAGGGTGGTGGTGTTGGAAGGGGTTGGTGATGGTGGTTGAAATGGGTAATGGAGTGAATGTTAATGGTGGAGGTGGAGATGGATTTGGAGAAAGAGATGATGATGGTAGTTGGTGGTGGCGGAGAAATATGATGGTGGTGGAGGATTAGGTGGTGGTAGTGGTCGTGATTTATGGTATAAGAGGGTGGAATTGTGATGGTTTTGATGGAGATGGAGGAGGACAAAGGGAAGAATATTGGTGGAATGGAGAAGTGGAGGTAGTAGAAGGTGATTGGTGGTGTTGACCAGAGGTAGGGGCCACCAGCGAGGGTTTCGCCGGGATTGGGTGAGGTTGACGGTTGGGTAATTTTGGAAGAGAAAAGAAAGGGGGATTAGAGAATTAGGGAGGAATGAAGAGAGATGGAATGATTTTGAGAGTGGGAGAGAGATTTAAAAGACAAAGTTAGCAGATTAAGTGGAGATTAAAGGGGGAATAAGGGATGTCGGTTGTAAGAGGTTGGTGGAGATTGGCTGTCTTATTGGGAAAGGAAAGAATAAAATTGGAGAAGAAGAAAATAAAGAAAATGAATTTAACTTAATATTATTTAATTGGGTAAAATTTGATTAGTTCAGAACGATTCTCAAAAATTTAAAAAAATGGAATATTACGATAAAGACTAAGAGAAATTATATTTAAGAAATTCAATTTGGTTTGCAAGTTAAAAATCATGAAATGTATCGGCAATAAAAAAATCTCAAAAAATACATTAAAATAGAAAATATGATTCTGAGAAACAATACAAAAATAGATTCATGAAATTCAATTTTGTTTGTGAATTAAAAAAATCCTTGAGCTAATTGTCGGTACGTGTGACACTGAATTTGGAGATATTCCAAAATAATCCTTAAAATTTCAAAAAAATTCTGAAAAATCCAACATATTGGTAAATAATATCTAGAATTGAAACTGATTCAGTTTGGTTACTAGGAAGGTCAAATCAAATGTGTACGCTGTATCGAGTACTGATACTGTAACACGTACATCTAGGATCAGCGGTTACACTTCAACCCACCTTAAAAAATTTTCATCTTCCAAAATTTCAATTTAGGTGGAAGAATAAAAGAAGATACAATTTTAGCTTCAGGATATCATAACAAGACAAAATGCCAAATATACATAAGACAAGAAACGTCAGACTCACGCCTGGTAATCTTCCTAGGTTCCTTTGAACAGTGGCTCGTCAGTCTCTTCAAGCTCTGATGCTGAAAAATCAAGGTCCGTCAGAAGCGGACCAGCAAGTGCACACACGAAAAAAGAAAACAATAATATGAAAATGTGAAAGTACAGGACAATATAAGTAGAGCACTATAATGAATGAATAATAAATCTTAAGGTGATATAAACTGATAGGCAAGATATCAGCGAGAGTAACAGAGCATTAGATCATGTGAAATAAGGTCATGTATGTATACTATGACATGTATATAATGAGCATGAAGCACCTAGGATGAGTAATGTTGTTGGCCCAAAGGCCTTCCACCTTAGTTTTGATGATGATTAACTCATGTAGTTATGTTTACTAATAATCTTGTGTTGTTTAAGTTTCAGATCATTAACCAAGATATTAGTTGGTGATTAGCTTCAACAAGGAGTTTAGAAGCTTTTCATGGTGATTCCGGTGCCAAAGCTTAAAGATCATACCTTTGCACTCGGCGGATCATGTTTGGAGCCAAGCCGTCTTGAAGATGAAGATCGTCAAGAAGACTTAGGTATCCTAGTTTAGTTTAGTGTGTTTAGATCCATTTGTAAAGCTTAGTATAGTTGATATGCTCAAGTGCACTTAACACACACGTTTTGTGTTTTGGATTTGATTTTCATGAATAGTAGATCAAAACAAGTTTACTTTATTCCTATGTATATTAGATATGTTCTAGATATACATACATACTTTAAACTTGCTAAACAAACTTATTTTGATATGTCTATTCATGAGTTTTTAGGAAAATCAGATTTCCTATTGAAAAATCAAGTTTGATAAAAATACCGGTTTTGGTTTTTGATAAAATTTGCAAGACTCAAAAATGAATTGATATGATTGATATATGTCTTGAAATTTTTATCACTTGTTTGTGTTTCAATATAAAATGATAAAACAAGTTTTGTGGATTTTTAGAAGACTTAAAAGAATTTTCAAAATATTTTTAAACTGGTTTTCTGACCCAGTTTTCTGTTCCAGGCTTCAATCAGTCGACTAAGTCAACTGACCTAGTCGACTTGGCTGAAGTCGGTCGACCGGGACGGTCGACCGACGTGCACAAATCTGTGCACGTTTGGAGACACTGGGACGGTCGACCGTCCGGGTCGACCGGGCTGAGAGCAGTGCTCTCTGTTTGTTTGGGTCGACCGGGCCGGTCGACCGTGGTTGCCCAACGGTCACATTTTATACCGTTGGCGGTCGGCCGGGCCGGCGACCGGCAGCCTGTCAGGCTGCCAGCTCAGCCTAACGGCTAGTTTTCTGATGGGCCTATAAAAACCCCATTTGTTTGGGATTTTGGCCAAGGTTTTTAGAGACAAAATTTTCAGACTTTCTCTATTGTTTTAAAAGAGTTTTAAAAGAGTTTTTGTGCTAAAAAGATTTCATCTTTATTGTTTTGGGTTTTTGGAAAATCAAAGAGAACTAGGTTTTGGGATATTGATTTGATCTTTTATTTCTATCATATATAAGAGATTTCCCAAGTAGTTTTTCTTTGTTGCTTGTTTCCAAAAACACCTAGTTTTCCACACTTGAGCTATCTTCTATCCTAATCTATTAGGATCTTTGTTTTGTGGAAAAAGAGAAAGAAAGAGAGATTGTTTGTGGTCTTTGGAACCACTTGTTGTAAACACCCTTATTCTCTTTGTATCCCTCTTTGGTAGAGGTGATCGGGTGATTGGTTTACTCCCTCTAGTGAGAGGTGGAGTTGTGGTTTGTAACCCTCTTCGGTAGAGGTGTTGTTGGTTGTTGTATTGGCTACGGGCCTACCCCTCGATTGTGAGGTGGTTGTTTGAGAGAGGAGTTCGGTACTTCCTTGTTGTAAAAATCCTTCTCGGTGAAGGTTCCCTCGGTGGGAGTCCTCGGTGGACGTTGATAGTGGATTGAAAATCTAACACGGTGGTGTAGGCGGGGATGTAGAGCAAGGTGCTCGAACCTCGAAACATATCTTGGCCTTTGCGTTTGATCCACTTGTCTCTCAACTCTCTCTCTCATTTATTTTGTGCAAAGCATCATTCATAACATCATATCATATTTGCTTGTGTTGAGCATAATTCATATTGCCATATCATATCTATTTGCTTGTGTTGTGCCTTGCATATTTCATATTGCTATATCTTGTGTATGCTTGGTTGTTTGTGTGTGCCTCACTTGTACTTAACCACAAGAGCTTCACATAGCACCTCAACCCATTCAAGGGGAATCAAGAGGAGTTAGTCCAGAGCCCTTCACGGGGAATTCGGCTACACTTGTGTGTTGTATTAAGTGTGTTGCAATAATTTGCATTAGCTTCCGCATTTTGCGCACTTAGTTTTGCATTTAGTTCTAGATTAGCACTTATACCTATTCACCCCCCTCTAGGTGTTTTTCAATTGGTATCAGAGCTAGTGCTCCTGATATTAGGCTTAACATCCTAGGAGTGAGATCCATTTGGTTGCTAGTCTATTGTTTGCATTTGCGTGTTTGCACACTCATATAGTTTGCCATGGACTTCATGACCCCACCTAGTTTTGACCCTTCCAACATTGTTGTTTGGAAGTATAGGATGTCCATGTACCTAAAGACCCTAGGTTTGCATGTCTTTCTTGCGGCCACCAAGAAATGCTATCTTGGAGATCGCAATCATATAGGGGCCAATGCACAAGCCCTTGAGGCCATTAGAAGCACGCTTTCAAAGGAATATCTTATGCATGTTTCTAATATTGATTCCTCTTTTGTAGTGTGGAACAAATTGACAACAACCACCACCTCCGAGCTTCAATTGCAAATCCAACCGGAGGAATCTAGTGGAGAATCCGACTCACCATGCTATATGGTCCAAGGGATTGACTCCCTTGAGGTACTTTCGGAACCCCACTTAGATTGTAATGATAGTGCTAGTTCTTCATGTAATGATTATGTTGATCCCCATGCCTTAAATGAAGAACTATCAATTGTTTGTGAAAAACTTATTGAAAAATATAATGTTTTGAAAAAGAAGAGTCTAGGCATTAATAATGAAAATAAAAATTTGATAGCTAGACTTGATATTGTTTTGCAAGAGAAAGAGGAGATTGCTAATGAGAGGGATTCATTAAAATCTCAACTTGATCTTGCACTTAAAGAAAATGAATTTTTAAAATCTAAAAATGATTGTGATAATGTTTTGAAAAATAATGAGGTTTTATCTTCAAAAGTAGATTCTATTTTAAGAGATAATAATATTTTGAAAAATGAAATTGATTTTATCTCAAAAGAATTAGAAATTTGTTTAGAGAAAAATATTGTTTTGCAAAATAAGATTGATGCACATGTTTGCCATGCTAGGGTAGTATCACACACTTCACCTATTGCATGCTCCACTTCTTCTATTAACAATGATATATCCATGCTTAAGAAGAAGGTTGATTGTTTGGGCTCCACTATGAGCCAATGTGCCATAAACCATACACGCTTGGAATTCTTGGTTCGAAAGAAACAAGTTCCATCTTTTCATGCACACCATACACGGCATACACATGCTCCTCACGGACACCATCACACTATGTATGCTCATGTGTACACTTGTACACATTGTGGACGTAAGGGCCACCTTGCTAAATTTTGCTTTGATAGATTACATAATGTAAATTTAGCAAAGAATTTTGTTTGGGTTAGGAATGATACTAACCCCCATGGACCCAAAAGAGTATGGGTACCAAAGGCCACCCCTCCTTTATTTGATGTAGGTGTGGGCTCTCACATGACGTGAGAGTGATGGCACCTTGGAGTGGATGCGTTCCGAGCTTTATGGAAATCAATTGGATGCATCACTTTCAAGGGGAGATTAGGTGGAGATGACCACCTTGTTTTGGAGACAAGGAGAGTTGCTTCTTTGGTTTTGGTAACAATCCTTTACTCCCATTTATGTTTACATGCTTTCCATGTTTATCTTTATTAGCATGTTTTGATGTTTTATAGCATGTTTCATTGTCTATGGATTAGTATATAAATGCCATGTTTATTAGATCCTTGACATACATGTATAGTATTTGAGACACACATGCTTATGTGAACCCATACTTAGTGTTCTCACTTTTGTTTAAGCTATAATGTACATCATGAATCTAATACATGTGAATTTACATAGTAATCATGTTTTAGTTTTATCATGATGATTTTTGTTTTGATGCTTCATGTTAAGATTACTTGTTTAGATGTTAGTTTTCATTAAGACTAGGATTTATACTTGTGCACATAGTGGGCCACAAATAAATCTATATATGTTTGGATTGAATGTTTATTTGAACCCATTAGGTGTGCTAGTATAGTCTAGTTTTGATGATTCACACATTTTAAACTTGTATTCCTATTTTTGGATTTATTTTATGATTGTGTGTTTCACTTCATGTATATGTTTGTGTTGCCAAATCTTAAGATATACATGTGTACCCCTTGAGTCATTTGCCTTTCATGCAAATCTATATATATGGACTCAATTATGTTTAGGGATATGTATGTATACTTATTGTGTTGACAATTCATACATATACCTTGAAATGAAATTTGTTTTGATGAAGATTTAGTTTTTCTTGATTTTGTGTTTAATTGTTTAACTTCATGTATATGTCTATCTTGTCCAAATTATTAGATATACATGAATATCCTTTTTGAGCCACGTGCCTTCATGCATATATAATTTGTGGACTCTTTGTGTTTGGATATGTATGTATACTTTAGTTTGTATTAGACATACATATACCTTGAAGATTAAATAAGTTTTGATGTTTTTCATGTTTTCATTGTTTCAAGGAATTTGAGCTTAATTGGAAATTTCATAATGCCATGTCACACATTACTTGTACACTCACAATTTTTTAAATATTTCTCATGAGTATGTTTTCATGAGCATGTATGGACTTTATTGAATATTGAGTGTTTTTAAGTGCTATGTGACTTACATGTGTTTTATGAAAATCATTTTTAGTTTATTCCTTGCTTGAATGATTTCGACTAGTTTAAAAGATTTCCGTTTTAAACTAGTTCGTATTCTTCACTTTGGTAGAGTTTTTCAAACATACTCTATTTTCAACCTATTTTTGAAAATCCCTACCCTTAATGGGAGGTTGGATGGGAGATCATGGTCTTGTATGCTTTAAAATGAAAATTATTTAAAACTTGTACCTTGATTGGGAGGTAGTTATATGAGATATACATTTGACATTATTGTTATTTCAATTGGTATCATTAAATTCTTTCAATTGGTATCAATTTTGAACTTTCTTGTATACTCATATATGTTTGTATGTATGTATGCTTTAAATTCCAAGAATATCAATTTCTATTGGTATCTATTTTCCATACATATATATGTTTGTGTTTATGCTAGTGCTTGAGTTTCAATTTTGTTTCAATTGATTACTTTTAAATTGGTATCAAGCATACGCAATATTTTAGTTTGTATTTCATAAAGGGGGAGAAAATTTGATTTTGTCTTTCAATTGGTATTTGTACTCCCATAGTTTATGATTGAAAATTCGAATTTAGTATCATATGTTTAAAATGAACAATTCTTACAATTGGTATCAATGTTTCTATGTAAAATCTTTTCAATTGGTAAAACATTTACAATTGGTATCAAAATTTGTGTTTAGACATTCAAAATTTATTATGTTTAATTTAAATTGGTTTCAAGATTTTCATGTGTTTTGCTTAAAAATTGGTATCAATATTTTCTGGTTTGTTTCCTTTCAATTGGTATCAATATGCTACTCTTTGACATATTTTCAATTGGTACCTTAATTGATTGTCACCCCTATTTGATTTTTGTTTTTGTTTTAAACAAAAAGGGGGAGAACATTGTTTATTAACCCTTTGTTGTTCCATTGTTTCGAACAAAAAGGGGAAGAAAATTTTATTGATGATTGTTTTGATTGTTTACCCCTTTGTTGATGATTGAAAAAGGGGGAGAATTATTTGTGAGTTTAACATGTTTAACATGCATGAGTTGTTTTATATATGCATAGTTTATGTTTTTGCATATATTAAGTTTAATTTAGTTTATGTTTAATTGGTATCTAGAGCATGTTTTGTTTTTGATAATTGGTTGTTTTTGATAATTGGTATCTGGAACATGTTTTGGTTTTGAACATTTCATTGGTATCTAGAACCTTTTATTGTTTTGCATAGATATGCATTCATGTTTAAGAGCTTTCATTGCATATCTTATGTTTATTTGTTTATGCATGAGTTAAGGGGGAGCTTCTTTGAAGCTTAACTTTAATCCATGCATATATAACTCCATGAGTTTTGTCATCATCAAAAAGGGGGAGATTGTTGGCCCAAAGGCCTTCCACCCTAGTTTTGATGATGATTAACTCATGTAGTTATGTTTACTAATAATCTTGTGTTGTTTAAGTTTCAGATCATTAACCAAGATATTAGTTGGTGATTAGCTTCAACAAGGAGTTTAGAAGCTTTTCATGGTGATTCCGGTGCCAAAGCTTAAAGATCATACCTTTGCACTCGGTGGATCATGTTTGGAGCCAAGCCGTCTTGAAGATGAAGATCGTCAAGAAGACTTAGGTATCCTAGTTTAGTTTAGTGTGTTTAGATCCATTTGTAAAGCTTAGTATAGTTGATATGCTCAAGTGCACTTAACACACACGTTTTGTGTTTTGGATTTGGTTTTCATGAATAGTAGATCAAAACAAGTTTACTTTATTCCTATGTATATTAGATATGTTCTAGATGTACATACATACTTTAAACTTGCTAAACAAACTTATTTTGATATGTCTATTTATGAGTTTTTAGGAAAATCAGATTTCCTATTGAAAAATCAAGTTTGATAAAAATACCGGTTTTGGTTTTTGATAAAATTTGCAAGACTCAAAAATGAATTGATATGATTGATATATGTCTTGAAATTTTTATCACTTGTTTGTATTTCAATATAAAATGATAAAACAAGTTTTGTGAATTTTTAGAAGACTTAAAAGAATTTTCAAAATATTTTTAAACTGGTTTTCTGACCCAGTTTTCTGTTCCAGGCTTCAATCAGTCGACTAAGTCAACTGACCTAGTCGACTTGGCTGAAGTCGGTCGACCGGGACGGTCGACCGACGTGCACAAATATGTGCACGTTTGGAGACACTGGGACGGTCGACCGTCCGGGTCGACCGGGCTGAGAGCAGTGCTCTCTGTTTGTTTGGGTCGACTGGGCCGGTCGACCGTGGTTGCCCAACGGTCACATTTTAGACCGTTGGCGGTCGGCCGGGCCGGCCGACCGGCAGCCTGTCAGGCTGCCAGCTCAGCCTAACGGCTAGTTTTCTGATGGACCTATAAAAACCCCATTTGTTTGGGATTTTGGCCAAGGTTTTTAGAGACAAAATTTTCAGACTTTCTCTATTGTTTTAAAAGAGTTTTAAAAGAGTTTTTGTGCTAAAAAGATTTCATCTTTATTGTTTTGGGTTTTTGGAAAATCAAAGAGAACTAGGTTTTGGGATATTGATTTGATCTTTTATTTCTATCATATACAAGAGATTTCCCAAGTAGTTTTTCTTTGTTGCTTGTTTCCAAAAACACCTAGTTTTCCACACTTGAGCTATCTTCTATCCTAATCTATTAGGATCTTTGTTTTGTGGAAAAAGAGAAAAGAAAGAGAGATTGTTTGTGGTCTTTGGAACCACTTGTTGTAAACACCCTTATTCTCTTTGTATCCCTCTTTGGTAGAGGTGATCGGGTGATTGGTTTACTCCCTCTAGTGAGAGGTGGAGTTGTGGTTTGTAAACCCTCTTCGGTAGAGGTGTTGTTGGTTGTTGTATTGGCTACGGGCCTACCCCTCGGTTGTGAGGTGGTTGTTTGAGAGAGGAGTTTGGTACTCCCTTGTTGTAAAAATCCTTCTCGGTGAAGGTTCCCTCGGTGGGAGTCCTCGGTGACGTTGATAGTGGATTGGAAATCCTACACGGTGGTGTAGGCGGGGATGTAGAGCAAGATGCTCGAACCTCGAAACATATCTTGGCCTTTGCGTTTGATCCACTTGTCTCTCAACTCTCTCTCTCATTTATTTTGTGCAAAGCATCATTCATAACATCATATCATATTTGCTTGTGTTGAGCATAATTCATATTGTCATATCATATCTATTTGCTTGTGTTGTGCCTTGCATATTTCATATTGCTATATCTTGTGTATGCTTGGTTGTTTGTGTGTGCCTAACTTGTACTTAACCACAAGAGCTTCACATAGCACCTCAACCCATTCAAGGGGAATCAAGAGGAGTTAGTCCAGAGCCCTTCACGGGGAATTCGGCTACACTTGTGTGTTGTATTAAGTGTGTTGCAATAATTTGCATTAGCTTTCGCATTTAGCGCACTTAGTTTTGCATTTAGTTCTAGATTAGCACTTACACCTATTCACCCCCCCCTCTAGGTGTTTTTCAAATGTCACATATCATAATTATCAGGTCACGAGAACACAAGATCACAAGTTAAGAATACCATGCATTCACATTCAAGTATGGTTGTTATGATTGTGCATACCATTATTTCATGTACTTGTAACACAAGACACGGACATACTATCATACCAGACACTATCATTTCATGTGTATGTAGAACTATTACACATATAATGTTACACTGGACACTATTATTTCATGTTCATCTATCATTAAGACACGAACACGCTATTACATTGGATATTGTTACACGACTGCTCTGTACACAGTTATTTCATGTTCTTATATCATTGTTACATAGATGTTCCTGTATACATACGTTGATAGTTTTTATATTCATGTTGCATGGATCATTGCTCATGTTACATGGATTATTGGTACATGACTATTCCTGTATTCTTGTTATAGTTTGTTTAATACAGTATATTGTTGTTTCTTGTTTCTAAAATCGATATCATTGTAATAATCCTTTTACTAGGACATACCGGCATTTGATCTAAGATGTACGGAGCTAAGTGCCACACGAAATAATGTACCTCATGTTATTATGTTAACTAGTTATCCAGTACATGAATCCCTGGGCGCCACCTCTAGAGTCTCACGTCTTATGGATCGCATGTCTCCTACTATCTTATACATGTTCTTTTATCTTGTTACTTGTTACATGCATGTACATGTCATGTTATCCCGTTATATGTTGCATGCACTATTATTATCACTGATTCACTGTATAATTTATTTATGATAAAAGTAATGGGGGAGACATGACGGTTCATTAGGTTTTGCCAGGTGGATGTCATGGATCCGTATTAGTCCCACTATAAGGACATGGTAGTGCTGGCTACCTTCCCTTTTCCCATTTTCATTTACTTGTTTTGTCTTAGCAGACCGGCTCTGGTCTCAGCTGCCAAGGAGCCATTTAAGATCATGATCCTAGGTATGCACGGGTTACACCCACTCGATTAGAGCTCATTGACCATTGGGTTTTCAATTAAAATAATAGGAAGAATATAAACAATGAAGACGACAATAATGTTTGTTATTTGATCACTCTCTCATTCAGATAATTGTACATATATGCAATGTTTGAATGGGTTCGGCTAAAGTACGGGCTATGGTATGAACTGATATTAGAATGAGACATGGAAAGAGATTGATTACAGGCGATAATGCTTGTTGTTATTGTATAAATAACATGCCTTGCTCGATACAAGTATATTATTAGTTTTCATGGATACTTGTTACACTTCCTGATATCTTATCCACCATCATGTCACATTTGTACTGTGTACTTCATGTGGTGACACTCTATTCATGTACACGTACACTCTGTATTCTATGTATTCTCTCTTTCATTAATTCATGTATAAATATTTTTATCGTGATACCATCAAACTACTATTACTATTAGTTTAAACAATAAATATACTAAAATTAAAACTTAATACATGTCCATTAAACAACTTGAATTTGTTAATATATAATTAAATAGTGTATTTTTTACTCATATTGATCATACCATATATATGGCATAACTCTTACTGATTATAAGAATATAATAATATAAGGTTGATGATATATAAGACTCTTCCTGATAATATTAATTGATATTAATATTGTATAATTGGATAATATTGTAGAATTAACACCATTGTAACATGCTAGGTATTGATAATATTTTGATGCAGACATAATATATATATACCGATTGTTAGCATATATTTAATTATGTAATATTTTCTATCGTGACTGTAATATTATTATAGTATATTATTACTCCTTTCTTCATTTTACTACTCAGTTGGTCACTTTCTGACGACTCCGGGTTTGCATGCCTAGGTTGGGGATCTGATATATTATAAGACCTGATATTTTATGGGATACAAATAGGAGAATCGTCATTTATAATAATATTAGGCATCTTTAATATTTTGTCCTTATATCCTTATTTTCATATTTATCATGCCTGTTTGCAAGTATACTTGTACTTATTTAATGTTGTAATATTTGTGTATATTGTGTTTATTCTCTGCACTGAGGCTTAGCGCATATACGCGGGGTATTTTCCATGCTTATATGCGTCGCCGACTCTTGTTGCGTCCCCGCTATTGTATATCTTGGGAAGTGGGACATGACACCTTGTATTATTTTGGTTATTGTACCTCAATGAGGTTGTGGGAGGCATGACTTCCTCCTCTAGGGGAACCTTCTCAGGCCTAGCCAAGCTCGCTCAAAATGCGGACGAAGTTCGATTTCTCGTGCACTCAATTTCTTGCCCGAAGCTTGAAGCTTTGCTGGATTTCTTGTGCGCTCATCACAATATAGTGGTGAGAAGATACCTCCGATCGATTCCCGATCTATCTTTCTGCATGGAGCACATATTGTATAATTGCCTTATCTATTAGCTAAACATGAACTGAATTGCCACCAGTCCATAGCCAACAATCTTTGAGACGAGCTATTCAAACGGATAGACAAATGTCAGTGTTTTGAATTATGGGATCGCCCCCACGACCGGATCGACTTTGGTGGCATAGCGAAAATAGACACAAGATCATTTGAAGAAGAGAAGAAGTAGATATTCTAAAGTTGATAGAAAGCCAACAAAGAATACACGTGGTTCCATCAATCAAATAGATCATGTGTACGTCCACCGGAGAAGGGGTAAAAACTTTATTAAAACTTTAGGGGAGTATAATGGGAATTACTTACACCTCACGCTGAGAAGATTATAAGCCTTTGATGGTCGCCAAGTATAGTGAACCCTTGTGGCTAAGTTCTATCAGGAATTTCTCACCTATATGAATTAGACCTTATAAATACAAATTCATAGGATTCTCTTGGAATACATTGAATGCCACCCTCAAAGGGTTATTTATAGACCATAGAACTCTCCTAGCCCTAAACAAACTCCATCAATATGAACAATATCTATCTCAGAATAAAGAAAACTCGAATCCAACTCTAGAAATTATAAATTCAAAGGATTCTCTTGGAATACATTGAAGGCCACCCTCAAAGGGTTATTTATAGACCATAGAACTATACTAGCCCTAAACAAACTCCATCAATATGAAAAATCTCCGTCTCAGAATAAGAAAACTCTAATCCAACTCGGACTCAAAACAGATCTAAAAAAGAGAACTGCCAGATCTGATATTAGTCGACTAGGCGAGGGTATTAGTCGACTAATACATAGTATTAGTCGACTTGTCTCAAATCCTAGTCGACTACTTTGACAATGTATTAGTCGACTAATCAAAGTGATTAGTCGACTATACCCTGTATTAGTCAATTACTCCTGTGCACAGATTCTTGTACATGTCTGTTCTTTGATCTTCGTGTTTTCGTCTACCTTCATGACGTATTCACGTGATAATCCTAACAATCTCCCCTTTGACTTGAATACATCCAAGTCTGAGATTAGCCACCGAGCTCCATGTGCTTGCATCGGTGCATAATTTAACAAACTTGACTTCATCTCTATCTTACTCCCTCTTTTCTATAAACCTTTCAAGGGGTTCACAACTTGATTATGTCGAATAAGTTCAGCCCCAACCTAAACTTTATCACACAACGATCTCCTTCATCCACACAAGATCTTTAAGAATTTTCTCCATCATAGGAGTAACGATCTGGACTACCTTGTTGCGCACCTAGTCCCAATCTCCCTTTGGGGTACAACAACACATCTGAATTTGAAACCATCATAGTTTCTGATTGTTCCACAACCACCGCTTCTAAAGTCGACGCTAACTGCAATCCACCAACAATAACTTTCAAGTTTCGCAACATATACACATTGTCGACACGTTCGACTTGAAACTTCACATGGCCTTCTTTGAAGACTTTCATATGATCACCTTTAGAACTGAAACTGAACTCTTCCCTATGTTGGGATCAAAGAGAGATGAGACTGTACCTTGATTCGGGAATATGAGAATGCCTTGAAGACTACTGATGCATCCATCATGAGACTGCAACTGAATTTTCCTTTTCTAATCAACTTGCTTGTAGCAGAATTTCCCATGAAGACTTTTCCCCCTTGAAACAAAGTCTATGAAGAGAACATCTTCCTATTGGAACTGATGTGTTGTGAACATTCAGAGTCAATAATCCATCTATCTTTGTTAGAGACTTGTCTGTCTATAGCAGATAGAACGTCACACTGTTCTTTATCTTAACCAATAAATTCAGTGACATTAGCATCTGATTGTTTCTTCTTTCTAAGCCAATAATTAGCTCTAATGTGTCCCTTTTTGTGATAATAGTTGCACGTTGAACTCCTATGTTTTTAGTTACCCATAGAACTTTCATTATTACTCTTTTTTCTTGAATAATGAACTTGCCCAGAATCATCAAGATGAGACTCACCCGTCAACAGGGTGTCAATTTTGTCCTCGTTGAGCAGATGCTCCTTAACCTTATTGACCTTGATTGTTAACTTGCCTCCAGATGATAGCTTCCCTAAAGCCCTTATATGAAGAAGGTAAAGAACACAATAATAGAAGTGCTTGATCCACATCTTCTATCTTAATCTCTCCTTTATCTAAATCATTAATGATAGAGAAAAATTCTGTAATGTGAGACTTGATTGGTGTACTTTCATGCATGCCAACAAGAAATAGATGTTGCTTCAGAATCAACTGATTCGCCAATGACTTCTTTGGATAGTGGTCTTGAAGTCACTTCTATAACGAAGATGCTTTTTCTTCATAGAAAACTCATCTAACACTTTGTCTGCTAAGCAAACCTGAATAGCCGTCAAGGCTTTCTCATCGAACACCTGCCAAGTTTCTTCCTTCATATGTTGATGCTTTTTCTCCCTCCCAAGTAGTTCTTTCTTCAACCCGCTTTGGGTAAGGATGGCGTTCATCATGATCTGCCATGTGCTGAAATTGATGATGCCATCAAACTTCTAAATATCGAACTTGATCAAAAAATCTTCAAGTTCTTTGCTCTGATATCAATTGTTATGAACTCAGGGGTCGACCCCCGACCAGATCGACTGGGATGGTGCATCAAAAATCGACCAGATCTACTAAGGCAATGTGAAGAAGAGAAGAAAAAAATATACCAAAGTAGATAGAAAGCCAATAAACAATATAATATGGTTCACTGATCAAACAGATCGTATGTACGTCCACAGGAGAAGGGAGAAAAACTTTATTAAAACATTAAGGAGTACAATAAGAATTACTTACACTTCACATAGAGAAGATTACAAGCCCTTGATGGTCGCTAAGTACAACGAACTCTTGTGGCTAAGGTTCTCTCACAAATTTCTCACCTAGATGAATTACATCCTTAGGAATTACAAATTCATTGGATTCTCTTGGAATACCTTAAAGGCCAACCCTAAGGGGTTTTTTTATAGACCATAGAACTCTCTTAGTCTAAACAAACTCCACCAATACGAACAATCGCCGCCTCAAGAAAAAAAGAAACTTGAATCCAACTCAGACTCAAAATAGATCCAAAAAAGGAAACTGCTAGATCCAACATTACTCGCCTAAGTAAGGGCATTAGTCGACTAATACATAGTATTAGTCCGCTAGTCTGAAATCATAGTCGACTACTCTGACAAATCCTGAGAACCCCAACTTTCTGTTGGTCAAACCTAGTCTACTATAAAATTCACAACTTCCAGGTGATTAATCCTGGTGATTAGTTGACTAATCCAGGTGATTATCGACTAACCCTGTATTAATCGACTACTCTTATGCACAACTTCCTATATATGTCCGTTCTTTGGTCTTTGACTTTTTGTCTACCTTCACGATGTATTCACGTCATATCCTAATAGTCAGAGCACGCCAGGTGGCCGGAGGAGCTTAAGAAAGAGAATCTCAAGTTATCCGAAGCTGTGAAGGGGCTAAGGTAGGAGAATTTCAAACTCTTTGGGCCCTTCTGGAGAAGCTGGAGGTGCTGAAGCATATGATGAAGGATATCTCCAGCCTGTAGGACATGATTCTTGAGAAGTAGGAGATGATCGATTTCCTCCGACAGTAGGTCGAGGAAAAGCTCAAGTTCAAAGTGAAGATTCAGGAACTGGAACAAAACCTACACTGTCATAAGCATGAGGTTGTGGATCTACAAAAGGAAGTAGCGCGGTTGATGGTTGCTTCCTCAAATCCTTTGAAGACGCGTAAAAGCTATATTTTGAGCTGTGTAAACATCGCTTTATGAAAAGATCTGGGTCTAGACCGGGCAATAGGCAGAGATAGTTATCATGTGATTGGTGCTTGTACTACACATTTTCATATTTTGTACTAATAAATTAATGAACATGTTCAATTTTGTATCCTTCCATTCTTGCATCTATTTGATTTTAACTAGATCGTCTGACTATGTTTCTCAAGGAATTTACGGTTAAGACACGAAACCAACAGCTGTTGGAGTGACTCGAAGCTTGCCCCTAGGTGACCCATTACAAAGTCTTTGCAATGCCTTTTAGTTATTAGGCTTAGAGTCTGACAGAGGTTAAAAGAGTTAGTCGTCAGGGCGAGGACCCACTATAGGCTGTTCCTAGAGTAGTCATCAAGGTGAAGGCCTAATATAGGCTGTTGTAGTCATAGGGAGGACTTCTGTCTTTTAGGAGAGTCTCTGCATAGGATTGGTTGTCAGGATGAGAACCCACTATAGGCCGTTGTGTGAGCCTCTATCCTTCAGGACACTCCTCGAGAAGAGGTAGTCGTCAGGGCGAGGGCTCGATGTAGGCTGTTCCTAGAGTAGCCATCAGGCGAGAGCCTGATATGGGTTATTTGAGCTGTAGGGAGCACTTCCATCTTTCAGGAAAGTCTCTTCGTAGGCTTGGCCATCAGGGTGAGAAGCCACTATAGGCAATTAGGCGATGTCTTTAAGGAGATTCCCCAAGAAGGGGTAGCCATTAAGGCAAGGGCCCACTATAGGTTGTTTCCTGAGTAGCCATCAGGGGGAGGGCCTGATATAGGTTTTTGGAGCTGTAGGGAGGACTTCTATCTTTTAGGAGAGTCTCCACGTAGGCTTGGTCGTTAGAGTGAGAACCCACTATAGCCTATTAGGTGAGCATCCGTCTTTTAGGAGAAGGGGTAGTCGTCAGGCCAAGTGTCCGCTACAAGCTATTCCTTGAGTAGCCGTTAAGTCGAGGGGCTCATCTTTCAAGAGAATCTCTGTATAAGCTTGGCCATCAGGGTGAGAATCCTCTATAGGCCATTAGCGAGCCCCTGTCTTTCAGGATACTCTTCGAGAAAGGGTAGTCGTAGGCTGTTGCCCGAGTAGCTATCAGGGGAAGGGTCCAATATAGGCTATTGAAGCCGTATGTAGGACTTTTATCTTTCAGTAGAGGCTTGACCATCAGGGTGAGAACCCACACCTCTATCATTCGAGAGACTCCCCCAGAAAGGGTAGCAATCAGGGCAAAAGCCCGCTATAGGATGCTTCATGAGTAGTGTAAGATCCCTAGTTAGAAATACTGTATTTTATTTTCTTAAAGTATTTATTTTGATTTACCGATTATTTTATTTTTAATTATTAATTTGTTTTCTGACTTATTGCATTATTAAATATATAAATTATTTTGTAATATTAAATGGTATTTTTGCTTTATGTATTTACCATTATTGATTGTTATCTTTTTAATTACTATTTAGTAATCTTTCCTATTACTATGGTTATTATAAATTTTATTAGTGTTAGCATTTATTTTTACTTTATTTATTATTCTATTTATTTTATTAATTAACTTAATTTTTGACTTCTTCTTTTCTGATTATTAATAATACGAATATTCAAATTGTTTTCAAGATATTATATGATAAATTACCTTTATGAGTTATTACTGGTTTTAATTAATAATATTCTTAATTACCATCACTATTATTTTTAAGTAGTAGTTGTTATTGTTATTATTATATTGTTATTCTTTTCATTATTATTTATTCTTGTTATTTCCTTTCCTTTCTTCTTCACTAGCATTTTCCCCATTACCCTATATTCATATCTATACCCAATACCCATACCCATTATCATCTCCTAACCCTAACCCTAATCTAATTAATCTTCAATCTCCTCTTCACAGCCGCCCACAGCTCACGCAACCACCCAACGCAACAACACCAGCAACTCCCCCTTCCACCTTGCGCAAGCATCTCCAGGCCGCCAGCAACAACCCACTGCCACCAACGCCTCCCCTTGGCCGTGGCACACAACCACCCCTGCGCACAGATCCAGCAGACCGCCGCCCCCTTCTCTCCGGCGGCACCACAACCCCAGCTCTGCCGCCACCTCCAACCCGACATCCCCACGACACCAGCATACCCCTCTGTAGAGACCTGTCGCTGCAACCAGCAACCCACGACCACCACCGCCTCCCCTTGGTCATGGCACACAACCACCCCATGGCAGCGCCGTCTCACCGTCAGACCACCATTGGACTCGAATGCCCCTCCGTTCGCATCCATAGCCGTGTGCAGAACCAGGCCGCCTCCCTCTCTCCCCTGTGCCCAGATCCAGCGCACCGCGGCATACCCCATACCCTCTCCATTGGCACAGCAACCAGCCACCAGCAGCCCCCGCCTGCCCTGTGCTGGACGCCCCCTCCCATGGCTGCCCTTCGCTCCCGCAGCAGTAGCGGCAGCGCCACAGTAGGACCCTCGGCCTCCTTCGCCTCTCCAATGAGCTCCGTTTGTGTCTCTAGCAGCCGATCTCTTATCCGGCGAGAGCCTCAAACCACCGTCATCTTCCTCGACTTCTGCTGAGATCCGTCGTCATCGTCGGTGAGCCTTCACCTTGGCCATGCCCCTAACATGAGCTTTCTCCCTCTCTAGACTCACACACGTCTCTCCCATGGCCGGTCTCCATGTCCTCCGCGGCGAGCTGCGCACATCCACGACCTTCCCGGAGCCACGCAGTGGCCGGCCATGCCATGACAGTGAGTCTCTCACTTCCTTGCTTTTCATCTTTTTATCTTATATTCATGCATGGTTGTTGATGGGAATATTGTGTTAAATAATTGGTATGATTATATATGTTTGTGGTTTTTAATAAATATGCATGCATACAAGTGTGTGTGCGTGAGTTATGCGTGAGTTGTGTAGAGTACTAGTGTAGTGCATAGGAATGGTATTATGTGAATGTATATATTAATTCATGTGGGTTATTTTCTTGTGTGCGGGAAAAATCTTACTCCGAGTCATTTTCCGGCGATCCGTGGATCGCCGTGGATCATCGTTGGCGAGGACGAATGTACCCACGCCCTTTATGGCGAGATGCTCTATCCAACGACACCCTCCGCGGCCCCGGACCCCTCCGCCAGAGCCTCCATCGGTGCGCCGCAAATCGGCTCGAGGTTAGTGTTATATTCATTGTGCAGGGGCATTTGTGTAATAATGTGAAAGTTATTAATTATGTAGGGGTAAAGTTGTAATAATTGGGAAGTTTAATTAATGTGTGTGTTTGTGTGTGCGTGAGTGAGTGTGCTTGGTACATGATGTGGATGCATGCATGTACATGCATGTAATAATGCATGAATGTGTACTTTAATTATGTGTGTGTAGTTTAGTGTATGCATGAATTATTATGCATAAGGGGGTGTGTGTAATCATGGGTACATTTACAAGCATGTGTTTATATACATATATATATATATATATATATATATATATATATATATATATATATATATATATATATATATATATATATATATATATATATATATATATATATATATATATATGTATGTATGTAAGTGTGGGTATGTATGCATATAGTATGTATGTGTATACTTGTATATGTTCGTGTGTAGGTGTATACGTATGTGTCGGTGTGCTCGAAAGTGTGTTAAGTGTACATTTATATTTATTTGTATGTTCGGTTGCATGCTACAGTATTTCGGACCCGTCCAGTGAGATCCGAACTCAGCTATAGTAGATCTAGACCCAATCTAGATTCGTGCTTGTTGTGAATCCGATACGTAGGCAATTCGAAGACCGATCTATGAGATGATTTGTAGATCAGTACCAGTTCGTGTAGTGAAGGCTAGACGGTGATCCGGTTCCGAAATCACGTCATTTCATGTGAGTGTTCGTTCTTGTGTATTTCCTTATTTATCGTTGTCAGTATGCCTTACATGTTGCTCTTATCATTTCATGTAACTTTCTGTTATATTTTACCAGTTTGATTACTTGTACCACTTCATGAGACATCTGTGATTGTTCACTTTATTTACATAGTTGATAGGAGCTTGTCTCAGTGTCATTTCATGTGTTGGTAATTTGTTGCTTTTGGCTTAGGCCTAGTTTTGATATACCTTAGACAGTTACTCATTTCGATCTACTGGTTAGTTAGCCCAGATCATATTTGAGGACAGATGATATATTTCATGTAGAGTACTTCTTAGACTTGTTATTCTTTCATTTGGTAATAACTTAGGTGATGATTCATTCAGATATTGATGACAGACTTGTTATGATGTTACTTTACTAAGAGATCAGATTACTTGGTACTTAGATCAGTATATGGACTTAGTTGGAGTTTGGATTGGTCTTGGATTTATGTTATTTGCATTGGATTTTGATCAGTATTTAGATGTGACTGTTTTAGTTGGATCGTGATTTGGATTGATCTTGAGTTGGAGTTAATCTAGAATTTAAATTCTTTATATCGGATCTTGAACTCATTAAAATAGGTTTAATGTAGTGGGATTTATAGTTGTGAGTATTGGGATTTATTTAGATAATATTTTGTTGATGTTGAGTATCTAAAGTAGACATTCTAGACCATATGTTGTTTGAGGATGATTACCTTACTTCATTATGATTTAGGTATCCATTGACTTGTTGATCTCGAGGACATACCATGTGCTTCATGTATGGTTATTGATTAATTCAGTTAATAGAGAATGAGTTATGGTGACAGTGATCTAGTTGATATCAGTGATCTTGTATTTAAGAGTTATCAGATAGCAGCCATCACTTTATCAGTTATTGGTGAGACTATTTGTTTGTGATCATATGACGTGTTCAGAGTTTATACTAGTTGTCAGGTATCTGTACCAGTTACTGATTGCGGAAGGAATAGGGGAGTTGAGTTGCACAAATATTCAACAAAATAGAGAAGGTTTAGAAACAACCTTTGGTGCTTAATCACTCCAAAATGTATTCACAATGTTTGATATACTCCTTCCGAATCACCGTAGTAGTATAGCTATTACGGGTCGATCCTCAGGGAGAGCTCGCGATGGAAGCTTTAACGGTTGAATGATGAAGAAAGAAAATGAGTGTTCTTCTATGTTCAAAAGAATTAAATAGACATGGAAAAATAGGTGAAAGAATTTGTGATGGATTTGTGCATGAAAAGAAAAGCGATGTAAAGAAAGAGAAAAGAACTCAAAAACTAGACTAGCTTTAGAAAGAAAACTAAAGAAGAAAAACTTTGAAAGACTTTTAGATGTAAGAAACCATGACTAGCTAACCTTTCTAATTTGCTTAACTTACTACTCTCATTAGGGTGATGCATGCCTCATGTTGATTCATCGGCAAAGATATGTCTTGCTTGTTGGTCAAGTTACTTTCCCACTTGATAGATGGGTGATCTTCTCGGACTTGTCTTGTAGCCTCATTGATTCATCGGCTCTCGAGATAGAATTTCAATGGTGGAATCAAGGAGTGTCACTCAAGGGATGCTAAGGAAGAAGATACAAGATTCATTAGTCATTCAAGGCCATACATCTAGTTAGCATTGAAGTAAGAAAATTGTACAACAAATAGCATATGGTAGGTGCTCCATCTCCATGTTCCATCAAGGCACTTGTTCTAAAGACAAGGCTCTAAATGAGGCACACATGAATCATATGGAATTACAACAAGAATTTGCCAAGAATGAAAGTAACCCATCTTCATCGGGGATGAAAGAGACTCAACATTTGCAAGATGAAAAGTTAGCAATCACCCAAGAGTTAGAAGTTAGCAAAGTTAGTGGTTAGCTAGTCATGTTAGAAGAATTAGCTAGACATTACAATGGAAGGAAAACAACAATACATGATGCTATGAAAGTAAAGCTTGAAGGAAATAAAGCAAGTAAAGTAAGCACTAGAAATTGCAAAGAAGAGAAGAATGATTGGATTAATCCTTGCTTCAAAGTTGTCACTCCTTTGAGTACAAGCTCTCACTCTCTTTCTTTCTCTCTCTTTTGCAGAATTTCTAGGAGGAAGAAGAAGACTAAGAGCACTAAAAACCTAGAGAAAAACCTAAAAATCACAAGCTCTTTCTTCCAATCTCTTCTCCCTTCTTTTCGCAGAGGTCCTGGTGTCTATTTATAGGCTTCAGAAGAGGAGGCTCCCAGATCTAAACTGTTGGATGAAATCTCTGGCTCAACGGCCAGATGCCTGCCGCGGATCCGCGGCCAGAGCCGCGTTTCCGCGGCAGAATCTAGGCCGTTTTGCCAGCGGATTCTGTTGTCGTTCTGTTGGAGTTTGTTGGCCACGTGGTTCTTCTAGAATGCTGACTGGGTGCGTGGATGACTCCAGAACCTTGGCTAAACTCTTGGGCTTCTCTTTTGGCCTTTGATTATTCCCTTTTAATTCTTGATAATTCCATGGATTATGGGCCTCCTCTCCATTAATGATGGACCTGCAAAAATAGAGATAAAAAGAGTAAAAAACATATTTTTATTGATATAATGCATGATATGGATGTGGAATATGATGTAAAAATGAATAACAATCAGTTACCAATTGTTAGTGACATTATTGTATTAGTGGCTATATATCCAGTATCTTATTTCAGATGTCAGATATTAGTTGTCAGCTACGTAGTTGTCAGATATCACAGTTGTCAGATTATCAGCTAGTATTGAGAACACTAGTTGTTGGAGATATCAGTTACTACTACATATTAAATCACATTGATTGCTTATTAATAAAAGAAATCATTACCCGGGGGAACAGGGGTAATTGCCTGATGATGCATGTCATGTATTTTGGAAGGATTTATTATGGTACCGAGTTGTGGGTTCCAACCATAGGGAACGAAGGTAGTACTGGCTACCTATTCAGTTGTCAGTTGTCAATGCTATGCCCGGATTACGGTGCCACACTAGTTGTCTTTTCGTGTGGGGCTGTAGTCTTCAGATATTAGAGCCTTGCGGCTTGTCCTGGTTCAGCGCCAGGGGTGTTAGATCGTGGTACCGGGCATGCACGGTACTCTTCCAAAACACATGCACTACATTGACAGGCAGTTACAACAATGATAACTTTGTTTAATATGTGGGAAAACGGTTGTGGTATGGGACACAGCTAAGTACTACATTAGCTAGGTTAATAATAACCAACCAAACTAGTGATTATGCTAGGTTACATATTTTGACATCAGTTGTTTGTTTACAGTTGTGATAGTTGACTTTTAACTTCATTCATGTTGTTATGCAGTTATCCTTCAGTTGTTTGTTTATCATGTTATTTAGTTATCTTATGACTACAGTTTATCTTGTTATTATTTTATGCACATTGTTTATATGCACGAGTTCTCCTCTTTATACACACACTCACCAGGTTGCTTTCTGACGACCCTGGATTTGCACGTCCAGATATTGGACGCTTTGTTTCTATTGTGCAGGTGTTTGATGAGACTGTACGCTTCGCAAAGAGCTGGAGCTTCTCCCTATTCGATTCTAGTATTCTTATCTTTCTTGCCTTCATATTATTTCTTGATTCTTGTTATATCAGATTCAGTTGTTATTCCAGCCTTTATTTATATGATATCATGCGTGGATGCTTATATGTGTTATTGCAGTAATCATGATTATTACAGTTGAGATTTATAGCTTGTTTCGGATTACTTAAGGCTTAGCGCGTATACGTGACGTATTTTCCTTGTGTATATGCGTCGCCGACTCGTGTCTGTCTCCATTTCAGTGTATTTTGGGAAGCGAGGCGTGACAAGTAGCCATCTGGGCGAGGGCCCAATATAGGTTGTTGGAGTCGTAGAGAGGACTTCCATCTTTCAGAAGAGTCTCCATGTTGGCTTATCCCTTAGGGTGAGAACCCGTTACAGACTGTTGGATGAGCCTCCATCCTTAAGGAGACTGCCCAAGAAGGGATAGCCATTAGGGTAAGGGCCCTCTAAAAGTTATTCCCTGAGCAGTCACTGGGTAAGGGCCCGATATAGGCTGTTGGAGCCGTAAGGAGGACTTCTGTCTTTCAAGAGAGTCTCAGCGTAGGCTTGATCGTTCGGGGGAGAACCCGTTATAGGCCATTGGAAGAGCCTTCGCTTTCAAGAGACTCCCTGAGAAGGGATTGCCATCAGGGTAAGGGACCGCTTTAGGCTATTTTCTGAGTAGACAGCAAGGTGAGGGCTCGACAAAGGTTGTTGAAGCCGCTGGGAGGACTTCCACCTTTCAGGAGAATATCCGTATAGACTTAGTGATTATTCACTTACATTGAATATGTTATGTAACATTTTCATATTTATTCTTATTAAAACTCCGCTATTTAATCAATTTATTGTCTAATAGTATGCAGGTTGTAATTAATGGGGAATTAGAAGAAAAAGCTAATTATATGCCATTTAATCTCGATTTTTAAAGATAGAATTTTCTAGGCCAAGCAATTAATAGAGATATACTTGAATCTATGGATCTTAGAAGCAATCCAATCGGAAGAAATAGAGACAACATAACAGGGGGATCTCGCACACGAAGCACTGCTCCAATGACCGATCTCTTGCCGTCAAAACACGGCTTTGACCTCATTTCTGCGTCAGATCTCTAGTCATTGGATCATAGATTTCTCTCTTATCTTTCACAACTTTTTCACCCTTCTTTCCTCCTATAAATTCAGCATAAGAGAAGAGTAGAAGACAAAGAGAAGGGAGTTTAGTTTAGGATTTTATTTTTAAAGTTAGGATATTTTTGTTAGTTGGTTGAATCAAGTGTAATTTTCATTGTTCTTTTCTTTTCTTTTCTTTTTGTTTTAGTTCAATCCAGAAAAGAGAGAGAAGGAGAGTTGTAATTTGTAATTAAAGTGAAATCAAGGAAATTCAACTCTTGCAATTCATCATTTCGATCTTAAATTGGTATGTTAATGTTATTTATTTATTATTGCATAAGTTTTACCATGAGTAGCTATATCTATTTTTTGGGCTTAGCGGTCTCTCTCCTTTGCTCACTCTTCTTTTGATCGATTTTGAAAAGAAAACCAAGTTGAATCATTTGCATGCTTTTAATCAAGCCTTATTATTAGCGAGTGTTCTTGAATGCACATGTGGATAGGTATTGGATTTTAACTCTGTTTAAAAACATAACTTTTGAAATCCTTTTTATTCCATTCTTACTCGCTTGATAGTTTAATATTCAATCATTAAAGTTATTTAAAAAGAAGTTAAATTTCTCAAAGACTCATTTTATTTGTTTTACTTGAGTTCTTCTAAAACTCAAGTCTTAATTCTTAACGATAATATAATTGAGGCACGAAACTTTCAAGAGAAAAGTACATAGTGGAGTAGTAGATTAGTGAGCCTAGATTTCTCCTTCTAAAAAACTCATTTTCTTCGCTCGAGTTTTCATCGCTTTTCCTTAAATCCTAATTCATCCTCTTTCGTAACTTCTTTATTTTCTTTTCCTAAATCCTTAAACCAAATTCTCAACCAAACCATATTCTTTACCTTTTTTCACTTTTCTAAACTTAGAATATAACTTGTTTTTGATAAAGTACAGAAAAGCTTGTATCACATTCCTTCTCGTGGACAAGACCCGTTAGCCCTAAGCTACATGGTGCACTTAAAACCAGTCACCACATATGGCTTTTCATTTTCACCTCTTTACTTCACATGGTGAAATTGGGAGCACTTGGTGTAAACGAACAAATTATTGGCATGGCTGCCGGGGAGGGAACGATATTTCTTTAACAAGTTTGATCTCTGTTTCAGTGATCATGAAGAAATCAAGAAAAACTACTCACTGCAGAAGAAGCATAGTTGCTCTAAGGCCCTACTTTAGAAAGTAAAGCACAAAAGCCCTTCCTTTTGCCGCGTTTTTTTCTACTTTGGCCGCCCAAATGCGGCTAAATATTTGGACTATTGATTAATTTTTTTGCAGAGCATAGAGAATTGCAAACAAAGTAGTCCTTTGTTATTAATTTCTCTTTTTGATTGATTCTTAACATTGTTCTTAACTCAAAAGTAACCAATTACTTGAATTGTTAAAAAAGGGTTAGACTTGCATCCTCGGCATTCGTCTAATTTTGTGTATTTCAATTACAATTGAAAAGTGCTAGAACCAAAGTACATCTGCATTGCATCAAGCTTAGAAAATACTCTTGAGTGATATTTCTTACTTTGTGTTACTTTTTTGATTTGCTTTCACACTCTGCACTAAAACGAACTAAGGGCATAACCAACAAAAAGATAAGGCAAAACGAACGCCCATAAACCATCTTCTCTGCACTCACAAAGCCTAATCAAAATATGAATAGATGTTGGTCCTAGGTACATCTCAGACTCACTAGGAGATTGACCTCGGAGAAAGTTGTTAGCATTTGTCTCTGGTACAATTGGTTCTAAGGTTGAGGATTAAGAGGTAAGATCCTAAAGATTAGTAGTTTGGCGTAATTAAGCCCTGTTGCTTTACACAGATACCCTCCACTGAGTTTTGCCCATACCTAGCTGATTAAATTGTGGTCAGACTGCTACAATATAATACCTATCCTGGACAGTTAACCAATTAGGAGTCATCTAGGTCTAAGTCTACCCCAGAATAGGCTTGGTTGATTTTTCTTTTTCTTTGACTGATTATTTGGTGATCTTGTTTGTGGTATATTGTGCATGCAAGTGTAGTTGAGAGACCCAAATGCATCTAGGTTATCAGAAGCGGTTCACCATCAAAATCAGATCAATTATGGCACAAACATCATCCTAGCAGGATAGATTCTGCTCTATTAGAACTTCTCTTCCATCTTGCATTTGGCTCTTCGAAGCCAGTGGAAACAACTTTGAGCTCAAGCCTCAACTCATAAACACTCTTTCCAAGTTTTTTGGTCTAGAGTCCGAGGGTGCGTACCTATTCATAAGAGAATTTAAGTAAGTATGTCTTATGACGAGAATACGCCAGCTCGGAGATGTTGTTGTTAGATTATGTTTCATTCCTTTTATCCTTAAGGACCTAGCCAAGAAAAGGCTTTACAGTTTGGCGGTAGATTCTGTTACATCAAGGAATGATTTTGATAAGGTCTTCTTGATGAAATTCTATCTTATCCACAAAACTGCCCTCATTAAGAAGAATATAGTGCAATTTAAGTAATACTGGAGTGAACCTTTTTGGAGGTACTTTGAACATTTCAAAGATCTCCTTGCTCAATGCACTCATCATGATATAGAAAAATGGCGGTAGTACAAAATTCTCTATGATTGTTTAGACTATCAAATTAAGACTCCTATAGAAACTATGTGCTAATAGGGATTCTTGCAAATGGACAAAAATCAAGGGTGAGAATTGTTTAAGGATTTAGTGAAGAAAATCATCCAATGAGAACCCACTCTAGACAAATCTAGGAATAGTAATCCCATCTCCTCAAAAAAAAAAGATCTCCATTCTATTGAGTCATCAATCACTATCGAGGATAAAATTGCTTGCCTAATAAGAAGACTGGAAGCCTTAGAAACCAAAGAGCTGGCTCTAGTGAACCAGGTCAGCCCAAGGCAAGTCCCAATTTCGAGTTGCACCTACTGTCAAGCTATGAATCATTTGTTCGAAGAGTGTCTAGTTTTTCTTAGTTAGTAAATATTTCCCAAGCATATGAATGGAGCCTTCTCAAGGCCCCAAAACAATTCCTACTCCTGAACGTTCAATCTCTGATGGAGAAATTACCTCAATTTCTCATGAAACCAAAACAACCATAACTATCCTAGGTCCAATTTTCCTAAACATTTTCAACCTCCCATCTATTAACAGAATTTTCCAAACAAAGTGTCACACCCTTCATTCCAAACTCCACCAGCTGAAAAGAAACTAACTGATTTGGAGAAGAGTATAAAAATTAGATTATGTCCCAAACACCCTCAATGCAAAATAGGATAACTATTAAGCAACCACACTCAAATCATATCTCGGTTAGAGGTTCAGATGAGTTAGCTAGCAGCTCACTAAGTTAAAGGCCTAAGGGGACTTTGACCCTAGAAACTCTAGTCAAGCCCATGTGGTTCAAGATTCTCGTATCAATCAGTGTAGTGTTGTTCATATACAAGGGGAAGTAAGTTGACAACCAAGTGTCAATGCCACCGAATTCCATCAGGCACAATCTAACTTAAGCATCCACTTCTTCTAGTTCTACTCTCTCCAAAATTCAGACAAGTCTGAAAAGATAATTCAGCCGATCAGGTGCACAAGCTTATAGTCCCATTTTCAAATAGACTTAAAACAATAATAAAAAAGATGCACAAATGCAGAAATAATTGAGATGTTTAATCAAGTAAAGATAAATGTACCCTTCTTGATGCAATCTAACAAGTCTCATCCTATGCCAAATTGCTTAAGGATATGTGTACCAAGAGAGAAAGACTAATGTGCCAAAGAAAGTCTTCTTAGCCACTAACATTAGTAAGCTACTGTCTTGCCCGAGTCTTCTTATCCACTAACATTAGTAAGCTACTGTCTAGCCCGATCCCTATCAAGTACAAGGATCCAGATTGTCCTAGATTGCTTGTACAATAGGACAGACTGAAATTAGTCATGCACTTCTTGATTTGGGAGCAAGTATCAATTTGCTCTCCTTCTCAATATACAGAAACCTAGGTTGGGCGAGCTTAGTCCGACCCAATTTACTATCCAATTGGCTGACCGATCAGAGAAAGTTCCCAAGGGAAAATAATAGATGTTCTTATCCAGATTAGGGAGATTATCTATCCTATAGATTTCATTATTCTTAAGACCAAACCAGTAAACAATCCTAGGTCTTAAACTCCCTTCATCTCAAGGCATCCTTCCTTTGCTACTGCCAACATAATCATCAATTGTAGAAATGGATCAATGAAATAACCTTTGGTGATATGACTAATGAAGTCAATGTCTTCAAATTAGGAAAACAACCCAACGATTTGGAAGACCAAACATTTGAGGTAAAACTTATTGAGAACTAAACAAGTAAGCATAGTAAGAAATTAGAAGTAGAAGCCAAGTGTGAGTTCGAGTTGGAATCCAAAGATTTCAACCTTGATCTGATTGTTGATTCTAATGTGAATTGGGCATCAAGCCCGATTTCACTGAATTTGGAGACAACAAATTTGACTCCTCTTTCCATTGTGTCATCAACTTTTCTAGAATTGAAAGCCTTATCCAAGCATCTCAAGTACATCTACTAAGCGAAGAAGCAAAAATTTCATCATCATCGCGTCTCATCTGACTGCAAGGCAAAAAAAACCTTATATCTGTTCTTAGAAAACATAAGAATGTCATTGGATGGATCACGACTGACATCGAGAGATTGAGTCAGTTATAGTTCAATATCTCATTCATCTCAATGAAGAGTCGACACCAAAGAGGGACCCACAACATAGGTTAAATCTTAGACTGTAAGAGGCTATCCGTGACAAAATTTTGAAATTCTTAGAGAATGGGATCATTTATCCTATGTTTTATAGTTAATGGTTCAGCCCTATCCACATGGTTTCTAAAGAAGTTTGATTTCACCGCAATAGAGAACAAAAACAAAGAGTTAATACAAATATGACTCCCCATCAAGATTTAAGTTTGCATTGACTAACAAATGTTGAATGTTTCCACTCGTAAGGACCATTTTCCTCTTTTATTCATCGATCAAATGCTTGAATTACTAGCTGGTCATGAGTACTATTGTTTCTTGGATAGTTACTCGGGGTTTAATCAGATTCTAATAGCTCCAAAAGACAAACAGAAGACCATGGTCACTATCCATTTGGGACCTTTGCTTATCGTCGATACCCTTTTGCTTATGCAATGTCCCTGCAATGTTTCAACATTGCATGTTAAAACTATTCTCTGATATGGTAGAATGGTTTCTTGAAATCTTCATGGATGATTTCTTCATTTATGAAGATTCATTCGATCAGTGTCTTCATCATCTTGAACTTATCCTCCCACAACGTGCTGAAAGAGCATGACAATGAATTTGGAGAAATGCCACTTCAAATAAAACATGAAATTGTCTTGGGACATGAAATCTTTTGAAAAGGGATTAAAGTAGATAAGGCGAAGATAGATGTCATAGCTAAGCTTCATATACCTAAATGTATGAAAGATTTTCAATCCTCCTGGGACATGCCAGGTTCTATCATAGGTTTAATAAAGACTTTAGCAAGATTGCTACACCTTTGACTAACCTATTAGCTAAGGACGTGTCGTTCACTTTCAATAATGGATGACTTATTGCTTGGGTGGAAGCTTAAGAAAGAACTTATCTCTGCACCAATTATTTTTGCCCCGGATTGGTCAAAATTGTTTGAGATCATGTATGATGCTTCTGATTTTGTCATTGGCACTGTCTTAAGATAGCGCATTGATAACAAGCAGCACGTGATTTATTACTCAAATATGATTCTTGACGACTGAACAACACTATAATCGATAAGGAATTCTTGGTTATGGTGTTTGCCTTAGGAAAATTCTGACCATACCTACTTGGGTTAAAAATCAACATTTTCACCAGTCATTTTGCGCTGAGGGATTTAATGCTTAAGAAGCATGCCAAAGCCTGACTTAATCATTGGATCCTTATTTTTTAAGAATTTGATCTCGAGATTCAAGGTAAAAAGGGTGTAGAAAATGTTGTCGCCGACCATCTCTCTAGAACCTTCAACGCATCTTGCAATGAATATTCGACCAATGACAATTTTCTCAATGAACAACTCTTAGTTGCCTTTAGAGAAACATGGTTTGCTGACATAGTCAGCTCGTTAGTCACAAAACAAACTCCATCTCACTAGACAAAACAAAATATCTACTGATTCTTATCTCAAGTTCAGTATTTCTTTTGCGAGGAACTGTATATTTTTAAGTATTGTTCCAATCAAATTATTAGAGGATGTATTTTCTCGTAGTGTTCTTTTCTTCTATTATGAACTTACATGCGGTGGACACTTTGATCCCCGTAAGACTGCTAAAAATGTGTTACAAAGTGGGTTATATTTGCCCACTTTGTTCAAAGATGCCTTTGAATTCTGCAAGACGTACCAAATATGTCAAATAATAGGTAGGATCTCATAATGTAACATTGTGCCCCTCAACTCAATTATAAAATAGAACTTTTGAAGTTCGGGGCATTGACTTTATAGGTCCTTTTCCTATTTCATTTGGAGCCAATACATTTTGGTTGATATGGACTATGTGTCTAAGTTGATTGAAGCCATTCCTAATAAAATGAATGACAACAACATTATTATCAAATTCTTGAAGGAGAACATTTTCTCGCGCTTCGAAACCCCTCGTGCTATAATCAGTGATAATGGCACCCATTTCTGCAATCGAACTTTTGAAGTTTTTATGCGAAAATATGCCATAACACAAGTTCTCCACACTATATCATTCTCAAATGTAACTTAGAGGAGACTATGAGTAAAAACTGAAAAGATTGGTCCACCAAACTGGAAGATGCCTTATAGGTCTACATGACTACTTTCAAAATGATCTTAGGTATATCTCCTTATAGGTTAGTATTTGAAAAGGCCTATCACCTACCTGCTGAACTTAAGCACCATACTTTATGGGCAATTAAACAGTTAAATTTTGATCTAAATAAGGCCGATAAACTTCAGAAACTTCAAATTTTTGGACTTGAGAAATTGAAAAACAAAGCCTATGAAAACAAAAAGATAACAAAAAGTAAGGTTAAGGTCTTTCATGATAAATTTATTATAAGAAAAACTTTTGTCCCTAAACAAAAAATCTTACTTTATAACTCTAGGTTTCATCTTTTTTCAGGAAAGTTGAAATCAAGATGGACAGGGCCATTCATTTTTCGAACTGTGCTTTCACACTGTGCAGTAGAGATCTGCGACCCTAAGAACGTGAATGAATTGAAGGTTAATGGCTGACACCTTAAACTGCTCTTAGAATCGGTGCCGAAAAATGAGACGACATTGGGTCTGTTTGACCCAATGTATCGGTTACATCACTTCTTTACGTTTTATTTGATGCATTTATACATTTCATTCATATATTGGGGACAATGCATGAGATAGGTGTAGTGGAGGAGCACTAACATTTAACGACAAAAGAAAAAAAATAAACTTTTTGAAGTGGAAACAATATTTTGGTCCATTTTTTGTAAAAAATTAAGATGATCTTAAGATTTGGAGAATCATAATTAGGATTCTTAATACTTAGTTAAATAAGATTACTTGCTTGATTTTAGGTTTAGGAAGAAAAATTGGAAAAGCAATTTGGTCGTAATTTTTATCTTGAAGAAATATGCAGTTTATTCATACACTTACACACTTCAGATTCAAGTCAAAGACTCTTTGCTTTTTAGAAAGGAAAAAGGAATATATATATATATATATATATATATATATATATATATATATATATATATATATATATATATCCTCTAACTAAACTGGATATTGTGCCTCATAAAGCATGAGTATCATGCTTAAAAATGGTAAGTAACACCAATATAACCCTTAGTTTTAGGCCTTATTTACTTAAGTCCTTAAGCTCAAAGGGTGTTTTTCACCGGTTCCCTAAGACTTCAGTTTGAGAGTCACCAACTGTAGGCTCATTATATGGGTGAATTAGAAAGCCTAATAAAACTAAGAGATAAATATTACCATAATCAAAAATAACCAGAATAAAGCTGGAAAAATAGAATCCCGAGTTAAAGTTCACTACCACAAGGTGCATATGATCTAGGGTAAGATAATAGATTAAGTGAGAAATACAGTTTAAATCCTTACCTTTAATGATTACAAGTTTTCACATCGAGACTAAAATTTAAGAATGAATAATTTGGTGAAGTTATGACTTATATATCACTTATATTTTTGCAAATGTTTTTCAAATATTTTTTCTCTTTTAATATAAAATTTTCAAAAGCACTAACATTTTTCTATATTACTTGAATTTTGTAGGTGTAATCTACTAAAAACTATAAGGAGACTATTACTCCTACTCTAGGATAAAACTTAGAGGTTTAAAGACTTGCTACACATGCTCAGTGCAGTCGTGTGACTAGTGAAAGTGGCTCAATAATCTCTTAGTCTTTTAATTTTTGCTCAAGGATGAGCAAAAGATCATGGGGTGGTGTGATTATTCACGTACATTGCATATTTTGTGTCACATTTTAATATTTATTCTTATTTAAACTATGCTATTTAATCATATCGTGTAATGGGTGTGCAGATTGTAATAATGGCGAAAAAGAAGAGAAAGCCAATCATATCCCATTTAATCTAGGTTTTAAAGATAGGATTTTTAAAGATAGGATTTTGTTTTCCAAGCAATCAACAGAGATATACTTGAATCCAGAGATCCTAGAAGTAATCTTAACTGAAGAAATGGAGAGAACAGATCAAGGGGGATCTCGTGCACGAAGTGCTAATCCAATGGCTAAGCTCTTGCTGTGAAAACGCGGCTTTTACTACATTTTTACGACAAATCTCCAGTTATTGAGTCATAGATATCTCTCTTATCTTCCACATGCTTTTCCCACTTCTCTCCTCCTATAAAGTAAGCACCAGAGCAGAGCAAAAGATATATAAAAGGGAGCTAGGTTTAACCTTTTATTTCTAGGGCTCGGATTTTTTGTTAGTTAATTTTCATTGTTCTTTTCTTTTCTTTTTGTTTTAGTTCAGTCCAGAAAAGAGATAGAAGGAGAGTTGTAATTTGTAATTGAAGTGACATCAAGAAAATTCAACTCTTGCAATTCATTATCTCTATCTTAAAACTGGTATGTAATACTATTTGTTATTATTGCTTCAGTTTTTACCATGAGTAGCTAAATCTATTTTCTGAGTTCACTAGTCTCTCTCTTCTACTCATTCTTCTTCTTGATCGATTTTGAAAAAAAACTCAGTTGAATCATTTACATACTTTAATCAAGCCTTGCTATTAATGATTGTTCTTGAAAGCACATGAGGATTGGTATTGAAATTTAACTTTCTCTTTAAAAACACAACTTTTGAAATCATTTTTATTCCATTCTTGCTTGCTTGATGGTACATATTGTCTTTAAAATTGTGTTAAAAAGAAGGTAAATTTCAAAGATTCATCTTATTGTTTTTACTTGAATGCTTTAAACTTAAGTCTAAATTCTTTTCGATTATCCAATTGAAGTACAAAACTTTCAAGAGAGAGTATGTAGTGGAGTAGTAGATTAGCGAGCCTGAATTTCTCTCCAGCTAAAAAACTAATTTTCTTCACTCGAGTTTTCATTGCTTTTACTTAAACCCTAATTATCCTTTTTTGAAACTTTCTTTTATTTCCTTTTCTCATTTTCACTTTTTTGCTTCATGTGGTAAACTTAAGAGCACTCAGTATAAAATCGAACACTTGGCCGCTAGGGTAAGAACCCG
>JAVJIF010006224.1:0-96088 GCA_038442645.1 Agave tequilana | reverse complement strand
TCAGATTTGTGATCAAGATCTTATTAGGTATGTACTTCAATAAAGGATTTCAAGTCATGTTTGGAGCTAGCAAGGTTTGATGCAAGAGCTTGTGCATCAAGACCACATTAAGTACTCAAGAGGAGTTTAGCTCATGGATCATGTTTGGACCAAGTCAAGAAGGAGAAGAAGCTTCAAATGAAGACCTTCAAGAGAAGACTTGTGTCTAGATTTGTTTGGTTAAGATTTTGTTTTTAGATAAAATGTAAAGGATAGATTAGTTGGTGGATTGCTCAAGTATCATATATACTCACACATAAGATTTAGATAAGTTTTATAATAGATTTTTCATTTTGAAAAAATACAAAAGAGTTTCATTTGGAATAATACCATTTGGTTTTTAGAGTTTCATATATACATGTGTTTTAACCAAAACTATTTTAGTGTTTATTGTCAAAAACATGAATATTTCTTCATATACGTGTAGTGGATCATCTCATACACACTAAGGTTCAAAAGTGTTTAGAAAATCTTGTTTTTGTATTTGGAGGAGTTTGGAAAATCGGTTTTCAATTTGGAAAAATCAATTGGGAAAAGACGGTTTTGTTTAAGGCAAAACTTCTTTGTCACAAAAATAGATCAAAAAGTTTATATCATGTTTTTATTTTTACTCAAATATGTTGTATATCAAAGTATAGTACTGAACTTATTTTTGTAGATTTTTTGTAAATTTATGGGATTTTATTAAAGATAAAAAGCCACAAAACGTGCAGGGCCAGGGCCGGTCGACCGCCGAGAGTTTCTGCTCTCTGGAAATGGCCGGTAGGCCGGGCGATCGACCGCTGGGCCATTGCCCTGAAGACGGTTGACCGGCCGGTCGATCGATCTTCCCAACGGTCGAAAAATCGACCGTTAGCGGTCAACCGGGCGGTCAACCGACAAGCAGTGCATACTGCTGATTTGGACCCAACGGCTAATTTTTGTTAGCCTATAAAATGGGGTTCCCATGGACTTTTTTACACAAGATTTGAAGAGAGTTTTTTGGCTAGTCTTGCATATCTATTTCAGTGGTTTTCTCCACAAGTTTTAGAGCCAATATTTCCAAATCAAAAGGAGAGTTTATTAAGAGTTTTTTAAAAGTAATTTTCTTGAGTTTTCCACCACACATTCCATCCTTATTTTCTCACACATACTTGAGCTATCCATTGCTATATCAATCCTATAGGGATATTTGTTGTGAGAGAGTTTTAGGTGATCAAAGTGTTTTGATCACCAAAGTGTTTCTACTTTGTACTTTAAGGAGGCTGACTTGCGGGTTCGCGATGTTTCGAGTTCTAGTGAGAGCTCTTTGTAGAGGTGCGGCCTCGGCAAGCTAGTGTGCTTGCGGGTGTGTTATTCTTGCGGGAACAAGAGAGGGACTAGAGAGTGCAAAGGAGTTCTAGTGTGAACTCGCTGTAGGTGTTGCTGCACGAGTGATCCGGTGGGATCGTTTTTAGTGAAAATCCTTCATAGTGTTGAAGGCGGGGACGATAGAGCAAGTGTGCTCGAACCTCGAAATAATTTCCCGTGTTTGCGATTGCTCTCTCTATCTCTCACTTATCTTTATATCTTGCATTCTTATATTACTTTCATCTTTATATGCTTGATATATATTTGTGCTTAAATTGATATATGCTTGGGGATTATTTGATCACACTTGTATTCAACCACGAGAGCCAAAGCGCCACCACTTATCTAGAGGAATCTTGAGGAGTTAGTCCGAGCCCTTCACGGGAATCCGGCTACACTCTTAGGTTATACTTGGTGTGTTGTGCTTAAGAATTTTTAGTTTACATAAATAGTTTTTATTCCGCATTAATTCACCATTAGATTAGCTAGTCACCTATCATGCCCTCTAGGTAATTTCATATCAACCCGTTGACAGCTGAGGATTTGCTAAAAATCCTAAGGGACCTGATCCCATTTGATTCTTCCCCAAAATCACTTACCAATTCCTGTCCATGGAGTGGTAGGACCACATAAAATAATATTCATTTCCCTTGCAAAATGAATCACGAGTCGAACCTATCATGTTAATATTAAACCTCTGGTAGTGAGACTCTAACACATTCTCCAGCGAATAAAACCAACATCCCGCGAATTCGGTCAATATCCCCAGCAAATTAAACTCCACTTATCATTCTCTTCAATAGAATGATAGGTCCACTCAAAATTGTTGTTATGTTCAAACACCTCTAGCAGTAACCGAATCCTTGTCATGTTAATATTACACCTCTGACCAGCTGTTTTACAAATCTTGTTCTAAATCTCCACGGAGTTCTCTGACATATAATCTTTCATGAGAATTCATACTTCTTAACTCCCCAGCGAGTTGTTGATAGACTTTCTTCAAAGTCTATTTGTTGGCCCAAGGTTATAATCACCCGGTTTTAAAGTTTTGATGATTACAAAACATATATAATTATTTGTACTAATTATGTTTTAGTGTTTAAGATTGTTTCAGGGTTCTAAAGATTTAAGATATTTTCTTCCCTAAAGGAAGGTGGTGTTGACTCAAGTTGACTCAATACGGGATCAAGAATTCAAGTTATTCAACTATGCATATGGAAAAGCCCAAATTGAAGATCTTGTAGTCACCTAGAACCATTGTAAGAATTAGTATGTTAAAGAGTAAGGATATGATAGTTGTGCTCAAGAAAACACACACACAAATACACTTTTCAAAATACAAGTTTTTGGTTATGTTGGTTTTGGTGCGTGTTTGATTAATAGACATGTTTTAAAATATTTCAAATTTTTATATCTAGTTTAAAACATGTATTTCATCTCCTATAGCATGCTACTTAAACCTCAAACCATTTAAAAATATTTCAAAAATTATTTAAATTTCAAAAACCTCTTTAGAAACTATTTCAGGCCTTTACAGTCGACCGGACCGGTCGACAGGAACTATTTCAGGCCAGATCGGTCGACCGTCCGGTCGACAGGGCCTTATGGCTTTGGGCGTGCATGTTTGTGCACGTCTGCCGGTCGACCGTCGGTCGACCGACAGACCCTGTGGTCGACCGATCGATTGACCGACTGCATGACCTTAACTCTCGAGTTTTGCTGGTCGACCGGGAGCTCATTTTTCTATTTTAAAATAGCCGGCAGTCGACCGAGCGGTCGACCGGAGCCAACGACTTTTTTGGCAATGTGGCTTGCCGGTCGACCAGCCGATCGACCGGCCGGTCGACCGGCAGCTGTCCAGAAAGCCCTACGGCTATATTTTGGATCTGTTTCATTTTTAATGATTCCAACGGCTATTTCTTGTTTCCTAGTGGCTAAACTCATCCCTAATGACCTAGTATCAATTATGAATAGTATTTATCATTCCTTATAAATAGAGGTCATTGGTCTTAAGTTTTTGACAAGAAAAATATCCAAGTTTCAAGTTTTCAAAAGAGAAGAAAAGTTTACTTGCTTTCATTTTCAAAGTTCTTTCAATTGCAAAAGTTTTCAGTTGGTTTCCAAGTCTTTTACTTCTTTTCAACTGAAATTTTTCTCTCACTTTACTTCTTGAGCCAAAAATCATACTCTACTCTATAAGAAGTTGTAAGAGAGAGTTTGTGGTCTTTTGATCACCAAGTGACTTGTATTCCATTGTGTTGAGATCCCTCTTGTGTAAAGGTTGGATTTATTAGAATTGGGTACTCCGATCTTATGTAGACCATTTGTAATCCCCTTGGGTGTAAAGGTTCCTGTGTGAAAATTTCCTTTGTGGATTTAGTGAAAATCCTTCATAGTGGTGAAGGGGGGACGTAGAGCAGTAGCTCGAACCTCGTAACAAATTACTTGTGTTTGCGATTGGTTTTCTTTTTGCTCTCTATTGCTTTACTTTCCTAACTTGTGATACCATTTGTTTGCACTTCATTATTGCACTCATTTCATTTACTTGCATTTTTGGTCTTTACTCATTTCAACAAGAAAGCAATTACGCACCTCAACTCATAATCTAGAGGAATCAAAGAGGAGAAGTTCTAGAGCCCTTCACAGGGAATTCGGCTTCAATTTCTTGTTTTGAGTGACCGCTTGCATCATTCATACTTACTTATTTAAAAAGAGCATTAGATTAGCATTAACACCTATTCACTCCCTAGGTATTTTTCAATTGGTATCAGAGCTTTGGTCTCTAGGCTCTTGACTTAACATCCTTAGAGAGATCGTATATTACTAATCACTCTTTTCATATTTCATCCTCATACACTTTAGTAAAGATGGCCGAAGGTATTAAGACCCCACCCAAGTTTGATGACCTTAACTTTCCCATATGGAAGGTTAAGATGACCGTATTTTTACAATCCTTAGGGAGCCGGGTTGCAAAAGCGGTGACTAAACCTTTTAGCGAAACCCTTGGTGATGAGGACACTTGGTCCGACATTGCCAAGAGTTGACGCTAATGCTAGGGCACACTATGCCTTACTTCAAGCTTTTAATGATGATGACATTGCTAGAGTTATTCACTGCAAATCCGCATATGAGATTTGGAGTCACCTTCTAGTCACTCATGAGGGAACATCACAAGTAAAGAGGGCCAAATTGACCTTCTTCGTTCCCAATATGAAAACTTTTTCATGCAAGAAAATGAAACCATAGATGATATGGCTACAAAATTTATAAAGATTACTAACGGTCTTTCTTCTTTAGGTAACGGCATTGACAACGACCAAAAAGTGAGGAAGATCATCCGTGCTCTCCCTTCATCTTGGGAAGTCAAAGCCACAACTTTGAAGGAGCTCAACGACAAGGAAGAAATGAAGCTTATTGGTCTCATTAGGAACTCAAGACCCATGAGATGGAACGAAAAGGTAGAGAAGAGATGGCTCCTCTAAAGAAGAAAGCAATAGCTTTCAAAAGCTCTTCCACCTACTCCGACGAAGATAATGAAGAAGAGGATGATGAAGATCTTTCTCTTCTTGTGAAGAACGTTCGGAGAATGTACAACAAGGCTAAATTCCAAAATAGAAGGAGATGGCAAGGTAAAGAAGAGAAGAAAATCATTTGCTTCAATTGCCAGAAGCCGAGACACATAGATGCGGAGTGTCTGGAAAACAAGGGCAACCCTCCACCTCCAAGAAGCCATATAAGAAGAAAGCTTTAAAGGCTACTTGGAATTCAGAGAGTGAATCCGACAAGAAAATCGACACCGCCCACATGTGTTTCATGGCAAATGAAAGCACAAGTAAGGTAACCCCCGAAACATCTATTGAAGATTGTGAATTATCTATAGATGAACTAGGAGAAGCTTTTGAAGAACTATCTCAAAACTATGATTTTCTCAAAAAGAAATATTTAAAAATGAAAAAGAAAAATGAATCACTTAACAACAAATTTTCATTCTCACAAAAGAAAAGGATGAATTGTTTTCAACTCTCACTTCTACTCAAGGATTTTGATGCCTATAAAATTTCTTGCGATGGTAAATTTTCACAAATTGATGAAAATGAGATTTTCATACTAAAGAAGAAAATTGATTCATTAGGAGAAGTTTTAAAGAAATGTAAATTTGATAAATCTAGACTAGAGGCTATGTTTCCTAAGAAACATATCCTAAATCAACAATCACATGCTACTCACACCCATGTTCATAAATCTCAACATTCACACTCACATCATGCTAAACAACCAAAACATGCTCACACTCCACACACTCAACATGCATTCATATATGGTAAAGTTTATACATGCACATATTGTGGCCGAAATGGTCATTTGGTTAAATTTTGCTATGATAGGATAAATACATCACATAATCATGTTTGGGTTCATAATGCTAACATTCAAGGACCCAAGAAAATTTAGGTACCAAAGTCAACAAATTTGTTACATGATGTAGGTACACTCCAAAGCTCAAAAACGTAGGGAGCGGTGGTATCTTGATAATGGTCGCTCAAGGCACATGACTTAGGATATCAACAACTTTGCAACCCTATCAAGATACCATGAAGGTGGCATTGTCACCTTCGGAGATGACGCCAAAGGAAAAATCATCGGTATAGGTAACATTAAACTTGGTACATCTTCTATAATAGAAAATGTTATTTTAGTTGATGGCCTCAAGCATAATCTCTTGAGTGTTAGTCAACTTTGTGATAAAGGTTTTAATGTGTTTTTGATGACTTAGCTTGTAGGTAATTGATAGACAAACTAATGCATGTATATTTTTCGAATTTCGTGAAAACAATGTATACATGATTGATATGTCTAATATGCAATGCAATTATACTTATTTGAATGCCTTCAATGATGACTCTTGGTTATGGCATATGAGATTAGACCATATTTCTTTTCACCATCTATCTAGATTAAACAACAAGGAAATGGTGAAAGGTATTCCTTGCTTGAAATTTAAAAAGGACCGCATTTGCGATGCGTGTCAACTTGGGAAAAAACAAGTCCTCTTTCAAATCCATCAAGAATATCATGACATCACGACCTTTGGAGTTGATCCATATGGATTTGTTTGGTTCTACTAAAACCAAAAGTCTAAGTTGGAATCATTTTACTTTCGTTTTAGTTGATGATTTCTCTCGTTTTACTTGGGTGTTCTTTTTAGAGCATAAAAATCAATCATTTTCACATTTTCAAACTTTTAGGAAAAAAGTTAAAAAGGAAAAAGATTCTTCTATTTTAAGAATAAGAAGTGATAGAGGTGGTGAATTCAATAACCAACCCTTTACCACTTTTTACGAAGAACATGAAATTAAGCATGAACTATCTTGTCCTAGAACTCCACAATAAAATGGAGTTGTTGAGAGGAAAAATCGAACATTACAAGAAATGGCTAGGACAATGATAATGAATACGGTCTCCCTCAATACCTATGGGCCAAGGCCGTAAACACATCTTGTTACATATCAAATAGGGTTTTCTTATGCAAAAACACTTCTAAAACATCTTTTGAGATTTACTATTCAAGAAACCAAATGTTACATATTTTAAAGCTTTTGGTTGTAAATATTTTGTTTAAATACAAAGATAATTTAGGTAAATTTGATGCAAAATCATATGAAGCTATTTTTGTTGGTTATTTTAACACTAGTAAAACTTATAGAGTCTTCAATAAATCATCTTTGACTATTGAAGAATCTATACATGTAAAGTTTGAGGAATCTAATGTTTTTGTTGAGAATGTTGTAGAAATAGATTTCTTAGGTGAAGACATGGAGAGGATTGCCTTGAAGGACTCACCTACTCCAGAAGACAAGCTAAAGGTTGATAGGGAAGTAAAGTTCAAGAAGTTGAAGTGGAGCCAACACAACCACTTCCAAAGGATTGGAGATTCACTCCACATCATCCCAAGGATCTTATTATAGGTGAAGTATCAAATGGGATAACTACTCGTTCTAAACTTCATGATCTTTGTGGGCACTATGCATTTATTTCTCATTTTGAACCAAAGAACATCCTCAAAACCGAGGTCGACTCATATTGGTGCTTGCCATGCAAGAGGAGCTCAATCAATTCGAGCGCAACCAAGTTTGGTATCTTGTTCCTAGACCCCATGATAGGCCAACAATTGGTACAAAATGAATTTTTAGGAATAAGTTGGATGAGTCGATAAATGTTGTTAGTGTTGGCCAAAAGGCCCATCACTCTAGTTTTGATAATGATTAACACATATAGTTATAGTACTAATGATCTTGTGTTTAATTAGTCTCAGATATATGATCAAGATCTTAATAGGTGTGTAGCTTCAACAAGGATTTCAAGTCAAGTTTTGGAGTTAGCACATGTTGATTCAAGATCTTGTGCATCAAGACCACATCAAGTACTCAAGAGGAGTCTAGCTCATTGGATCATGGTTTGGACCAAGTCAAGAAGGAGAAGAAGATTTTCAAGTGAAGACCTTCAAGAGAAGACTTGTGTCTAGGTTTATTTTTAGTAAGGTTTTGTTTTTAGATAAAATGTAAAAGATAGAATAGTTGGTGGATTGCTCAAGTATCATATACACTCACGCACAAGATTTAGATGTGTTTTCATAAAAGAGTTTTTCGTTTTGAAAAATACCGGTTTGGGTTTTTAAGCCTAAAATTTATACATGTGTTTTACCAAAACCATTTATAGTGCTTAATGTCAAAAAACATAGATATTCATCATATATGTGTAGTGGATCATATCCATACACACTAAGCTTTAAAAGTATTTAAAATATCTTATTTTTTGTATTTGGAGAAGTTTTGAAAAAATCGATTTAGAAAAATACGGATTTTGTTTTAAGCCAAAATTTCTAAGTCACAAAAATAGTTCAAAATATTTATAACATATTTTGTTTTTTACTCAAAACATGTTTATATATCAAAGTATAATACTGAACTTATTTTTGTAGATTTTTAGAGAATTTATAGGATTTTATTAAAGTCAAAAAGTCAAGTTTCAATCCCCATAATTGCCTGGACTGACCCTCTGTCGGTCGACCGGATGGTCGACCGGACAAGAAGTCGGTCGACCGATGTGCACAGACGTGCACAGGTTGGGCCGATCGACCGCAAGGTCGACCGCCAGAGAGTGTCTGCTCTCTGAAAATGGCCCGGTCGACCGGGCGGTCGATCGCTAGGCCATTGCCCTGAAGGCGGTCGACCGGCCGGTCGACCGACTTTCCCAACGGTCCAAAAATCGACCGTTGCCGGTCGATCGGGCGGTCGACCGATAGCAGCGTCAGCTGCTGATTTGGACCCCAACGGCTAGTTTTTGGATGCCTATATATGGGGTTCCCATGGACTGCTTTACACAAGATTTGAAGAGAGTTTTTTGGCTAGTCTTGCATATCTATTTTAGTGGTTTTCTCCACAAGTTTTAGAGCCAATATTTTCAAATCAAAAGGAGAGTTTATCAAGAGTTTTTCAAAAGTGATTTTCTTGAGTTTTTCACCACACATTCCATCCTTGTTTTTCTCACACATACTTGAGTTTTCCATTGATATAGAGCAAGAGAGGGACTAGAGAGTCCAAAGGAGTTTTAGTGTGAACTCGCTTTTAGGTGTTGCGGCACCGAGTGATCCGGTGGGATCGATTCTAGTGGAAATCCTTTATAGTGTTGAAGGCAGGGACGTAGAGCAAGTGTGCTCGAACTTCAAAATAATTCTCCCGTATTTGCGATTGCTCTCTCTATCTCTCACTTGTCTTTATATCTTGCATGCTTATATTGTCTTTATATCTTGCATGCTTATATTGCTTTCATCTTTATATACTTGATATATATTTGTGTGCTTAATTGATATATACTTGGGGATTATTTGATCACACTTGTATTCAACCAAGAGAGCCATAGCGGCACCTCAACTCTTATCTAGAGGAATCTTGAGGAGTTAGTCCAGAGCCTTTCACGGGGAATCCGGCTACACTCTTGTGTTATACCTTGTGTGTTTAGCTTAAGAATTTTTAGTTTGCATTAATATTTTTAATTCCGCTTTAATTTTACATTAGATTAGCTAGTCACCTATTCACCCCCTCTAGGTGATTTCAATTGGTATCAGAGTCAAGTGCTCTTGATTTGGGTCTAACAACCTAGAGTTAAAGATCCTCTTTTATAGCTAATCACAGTATTTGTACACACACACATGGATTTCATGTCACCTCCCACCTTTAACATTCTTAACATCCAAACTTAGAAGGTTAAGATGTCTTTGTACCTCAAAGGCCTAGGTATTCATGTTTATCTTGCTACCATTAAGGATCATATGTTTGTAATAGCAAGTGTATTGAGGCTAACTCAAAAGTCATTCATGCTTTAAAGTCAACCCTAAGTGATGATTATCTATGTAGGGTTTTAATCTTGATTCGACTTTTGTAGTATGGAACACTATAATCTCCCTTGGCGAACAAGAACAATACTATGCGGGGAGCGACTCGGATGTTGGAAGTGAGGCTTCCAACGTATGCTACATGGTCCAAGGGGATAACCCCCTTGAGGTAAACTCCGAATCCGAACTAGAAGAAGATATTGACATGTCCTATGATGAGCTTGAATCATTTTGTCAACAACTTCTTGAAAAATATGATTTGTTCAAAAAGGAAAATAAGAAATTTAAAAAGAAATATGATTCCATTTTAGTAGAAAAAGATTCTCTTCAAAATAAATTGGAAAATATTTCTAAAGAAAATGATTTCTTGAAACAGGACAATATTTCCTTGACTATTGAATGATCTTTGTGAAAAAAATACTTCTTTGAAATATAAAATTGTTTTGTGGAAAAGGAAAAAGAAGTTGCTTTGAATGAAAACAACTCTTAAAAAGAAAAATTGTTGAAAAAGAAAAAGTAGATGTTTCTAAAAAGAAAAAGAATGATGATTCTCATTCTCACCATGCTTTTCATGCAACCAATGATCAAAATGAGATTAAATTTTTGAAAAATAAAATAAATTGTTTGAGCTCAACTTTGAGCGATTGTGCATTTAACCATAAAAAATTGGAAACTTATTTTCAAAGGAAACAAGCTCCACATATACATGCACATCACCTACGGCACACATATGCACACTTTGCACGACATGATCATACTCATTCTCATGTGCATAATAGAGTGTACAAGTGTACACATTGCGGCCGCAAAGGCCATCTTGCAAGATTTTGCTATGATAGAGTAGATTCTTTAAATTTTGTAAATAAAAATGTTTGGGTTCCAAATCATGCTAACCCTCGTGGACCCAAAAGAAAATGGGTACCAAAATCTGTTGGCCCAATGGCCTTCCACTCTAGTTTTGATGATGATCAACACTCATGTAGTTATGTTTACTAATATTCTTGTGTTTCTAAGTTTCAGATCATTAACAGGATATTAGTTGGTAATTAGCTTCAACAAGATGATTAGAAGCTATTCATGATGATACCGGTGCCAAAGCTTAAAGATCATACCTTTCACTTGGAGAATCACGGAGTTTGGAGCAAGTCTACTTGAAGATGAAGATCGTCAAGAAGACTTAGGTATCCTAGTTTAGATAGAGTTTTAGATCCATTTGTAAAGCTTAGTTTAGTTGATATGCTCAAGTGAACACAAAACACACACGTTTCATGATTTGGTTTTTGGTTTTCATGAATAATAGATCAAAACAAGTTTTTTTTATACCTATGTATATTAGATATGGTCTAGATATACATACATGCTTTAAACTTGCTAGACAAACTTATTTTGACTATCCTATTCATGTTTTGGAAAAATCAAGTTTGACAAAATACAAGGTTTTGTTTTTGATAAAATTTGCAAGACTCAAAAATGAATTGATATGTTGATATATTGTCTTGAAATTTTTATCACATGTTTATGTTTTAACATAAAATGATAAAACAAGTTTTATGGAATTTTCAGAAATGATAAAAGGTTTTTATAAAATATTTTTCCCAAAATTTCTGACCTTGTTTTGTGCTGACAGGCTGGTCGGTCGACCGTGACGGTCGACCGCACCAAGGGCCGGTCGACCGTTGCGGTCGACCGACGTGCACAGACGTGCACGTCTGTTAGGCACAGACACGGTCGACCGGGACGGTCGACCGAGTTGAGAGCTCTGCTCTCGGGTTTTCTCGGTCGACCGGGCCGGTCGACCGCAGTTGCCCAACGGTCATAATTCTGACCGTTGGCGGTCGACCGGACCGGTCGACCGGCAGTCTGTCAGACTGCCAGCTCAGCTTAACGGCTAGTTTTGTATAGGGGCTATATAAACCCCATCTCTTTGGGGATTTTGGCCAAGATTTCTAAGAGAAAAATTTTCAGTTTTCTGAAGTGTTTAAAAGAGTTTTAAAAAGAGTTTTTGGGCTTTAAAACTTCTCATCTTTATTTGTTTTGGGTTTTTGGAAAATCAAAGAAAACTAGGTTTTGGAATTTTGATTTGGTATTTCATTTTCTATCTTATACAAGAGATTTCCCAAGTAGTTTTTCTTTGTTGCTTGTTTCCAAAAACACTTGTTTCCACACTTGAGCTATCTTCTACCCTAAACTATTAGGATCTTGTTTTTGTGGAAAAAGATAAGAGAAAAAGAAAGAGAAGTGTTTGAGGTTGTTTGTTGTAAACCTCATTGTTGTAAACACCCTTATACTTGTGAATCCCTCTTCGGTAGAGGTGATCGGGTGATTGTGTTGTGGATCCCTCTTAGGTAGAGGTGATAGTGTTTGGTTGTGAGCCTCTTCGGTAGAGGTGTGTGGATTGGTTGTTGTATTTGGCTACGGGCCTAACCCCTCGGTTGTGAGGAGGTTGTTGTTTGAGAGAGGAGTTTGGTACTCCTAGAGTTGTAAGAAATCCTCTTCGGTAGAGGTTCCCTCGGTGGGAGTTGAGATAGTGGAAATCCTACACGGTGGTGTAGGCGGGGATGTAGAGCAAGGTGCTCGAACCTCGAAACAAATCTTGGTGTTTGCGTATTGATCCATTGTCTCTCTAACTCTCTCTCATTTACTTTGTGCAAAGCATCATTCTTCATATCATACCATATTTGCTTGTGTTGTGCATAATTCATATTGCCTTGCATTATTTCATATTGCTATATCCTTTATTGCTTGGCTTGATTGTGTGTGAACATTGTGAATTGCTTGTGTGTTTGTGCATCACCTATACTCATCCAACAAGAGCTTCACATAGCGCCTCAACCCATATCTAGGGGAATCAAGAGGAGTTAGTCCAGAGCCTTGCAAGGGGAATTCGGCTACACTTGTTGGATTGTATTAAGTGTGTTGCAAGATTTGCATTAGCTTCCGCATTTAGCGCACTTAGTTTGCATTTAGTTTCTTAGATTAGCACTTACACCTATTCACCCCCCTCTAGGTGTTTTACAATTGGTATCAGAGCTAGTGCTCCTGATACTTAGGCTTAACATCCTAGGAGTGAGATCCATTTGCTTGCTAATCTCATTTGCATTTGCTTGTTTGCACACATCTAGTTTATACCATGGACTTCATGACCCCACCTAGCTTTGACCCTTCCAACATTGATGTTTGGAAGTATAGGATGTCCATGTACCTAAAGACCCTAGGTTTGCATGTTTTCCTTGCGGCCACCAAGAGATGTTATCTTGGTGATTGCAATCATATAGGGGCCAATGCACAAGCCCTAGAGGCTATTAGAAGCACTTTATCAAAAGAATATCTTTTACGTGTTTCTAATCTTGATTCCGCTTTTGCAGTGTGGAACAAGTTGACAACAACCACCAACACCTCCAAGCTTCAAGACCAAATCCAAGAAGAGGAATCTAGTGGAGAATCCAACTCTATATGCTACATGGTCCAAGGGAATGACTCCCTTGAGGTACATTCGGAATCTCAACTAGATAGTAATGATTGTGCTAGTTCTTCAAATGATTATGTTGATCCCCATGCTTTGAATGAAGAACTTTCCATTGTTTGTGAAAAATTGATTGAAAAATATAAAATTTGAACAAGAAAAGTCTAGGACTTGAAAAAGAAAATAAAAGTTTGCATGCTAGACTTGATTGTGTTTTGCAAGAGAAGGTTGAGGTCTATAATGAAAGGGATTCATTGAGATCTCAATTAGAACTTGCACTTAAAGAAAATGAATTTTTAAAATCTAAAAATGATTGCCATGCTATTTTGAAGAAAAATGAAAATTTGTCTTCAAAAGTAGATTTTGTGTTAAAAGAAAATGATTCTTTGAAAATTAAGATTGCTTCAATTTCTAATGATTTGGATGCATGTTTAAAGAAAAATGAATTTTTGCAAAATAAGATTGATGCACATGTTTGTCATGCTAGTGTAGCTTTTTCATCTAGTCTACCTAATGCATGTACCTCTTCTTCTAGGATTAATGATGATATTTGTATGCTAAAGAAGAGAGTAGATTGTTTGGGCTCCACTATGAGCCAATGTGCTAAGAACCATACACGCTTGGAATTCTTGGTTCGAAAGAAACAAGTTCCATCTTCTATGCATGCACACCCTCCACGGCATACACATGCTCCTCACGGACACCATCAACACATGTATGCTCATGTGTACACATGTACACATTGTGGTCGCAATGGCCACCTTGCTAAATTTTGCTATGATAATTAAATAATGTAAATTTAGCAAAGAAGTTTGTTTGGGTTAGAAATGAGACTAACCCCCATGGACCCAAAAGAGTATGGGTACCAAAGACCACCCCTCCTTTATTTGATGTAGGTGTGGGCTCTCACATGACGTGAGAGTGATGACACCTTGGAGTGGATGCGTTCCGGACTTAAAGGAAATCAAATGGATGCATCACTTTCAAGGGAAGGTTGGTGGAGATGACCACCATGTTTGGAGACAAGGAGAGTTGCTTCTTCGGTTTTGGTAACAATCCTTTTACTCCCATCTATTGTGTTTACATGCTTTCCATTTCATTGTTTATAGCATGTTTTTGATGTCTATGGATTAGTATGTTCATTCCATGTTTATTAGATCCTTGACATACATGTATAGTATTTGAGACACACATGCTTATATGAACCCATAATTAGTGTTCTCACTTTTGTTTAAGCTATAATGTACATCATGAATCTAATACATGTGAATTCACATAATAATCATATTTTAGTTTTCCATGATGACTTTTATCATGATGATTTTTATATGTGTTTTGATGCTTCATGTTTTGAATATATGTTTAAGTGTTAGTTTTCATTAAGACTAGTTATATACTTGTACATAGAGTGGGCTACAAATAAATCTATATATAGTTGGAATTGAATGCTTATTTGAACCCATTAGATGTGCTAGTATAGTCTAGTTTTGATGATTCATACATATTAAACTTGTACTCTCATTTTTGAATTTACTTTATGATTGTGTATTTCACTTCATGTATATGTTTGTATTGCCAAACCTTAAGATATACATGTATACCCCTTGAGTCATTTGCCTTTCATGCAAATCTATATTATGGACTCAAATTGTGCTTAGGGATATGTATGTATACTTCTTGTGTTGACAATTCATACATATACCTTGAAATGAAAATTGCCTTGATGAAAATTTAGCTTATCATGATTTTCATGTTTTCATGTGTTCAATATTTAACTTCATGTATATGTCTATCTTATCCAAACAATTGACTATACATGAGTATCCTTTTTGAGCCACGTGCCTTCATGCATATATTTTGTGGACTCGTTATGTTTTGGATATGTATGTATACTTTAGTTTGTATTAGACATACATATGCCTTGAAGATTAGATAGTTTTGATGATTTTCGTGTTTTAAAGAATAATTGAGCTTATTGCCTAATTTTCATATTTATGATCTTCATATTTATTTGTACACTCACATCTATTGCTTGCTCATGTTTTGTTTTCATGAGTCTTATTTATGCCTAATTGAACTTGAGTGTTTGATATGATGTGAATTTCATGTTTATGAAAAACAATTTTGTTTTATTCCTTGCTTGAAGGATTTCGTACTAGTTAACAAAACTTTCCATTTAACTAGCTACGGAATTCTTCATTTTGGTAGAGTATTTCAAACAAAGCTTATTTTTCAAATCTATTTTTGAAAACCCCTACCCTTTAAGGGCGGTAGGATGGGAGATCATGTCATGTATGCCCTAAATTGAAAATCTTTAAAACTTGAATTATGATTGGGTGGTAGATAATATGATGTATACACTTGAACTTATTGTTATGTCAATTGGTATCATTGAACTCTTTCAATTGGTATCATTTTGATCTTCTTGTATACTCATATATGTTTTGTATGTATGTATGCTTTAAATTCCAAGTATATCAATTTCTATTGGTATCTATTTTTCATACATATATATGTTTGTGTTTATGCTAGTGCTTGAGTTTCAATTTTGTTTAAATTGATTACTTTTAAATTGTTATCAAGACTATGCATGACTTTAGTTTGTATTTCATAAAGGGGGAGAAAATTTGATTTTGTATTTCAATTGGTATTTGTACTCCCACTCTTTATGATTAAAAGTTGTTATTTTAAACATATGATATCAACATCAAATTATATGTTTTTAAAATGAACAATTCTTACTATTGGTATCAATGTCTCTATGTAAAATCTTTTCAATTGGTTAAACATAACAAATTTTGAATACATTTAGTATCAAGATTCATGTTTTAGGAATTCAAGATTTATGTTTAATTACAATTGGTATCTCATATGTTGTTTAAAGAATATATTCAAAGTTTTGATTTGTATTTCCTATATGCAAGGAGAGCTTAACATCTCTCTTACATATAGATTCATGTTGAGTATATTATAAATTGAGGAGCTTGACAACTCTTCTTTATATGATATACGTGTGTAGGGGGAGCTTCACATCTCCTCTTATGCATTACATAATATGTGTTATGTGAATTGGGGCTTGTCATCCTTTCTTCATGTAATGCATATGTGTACGGAAGCTAACTTAGCGTCTTCCTCTTCATGAATGTATATAGCATATAACATATATTGATCCTTGTTTATTGGTATCAAGATGCTTCATTGACATACTTTTTAATTGATATCATGTTTGTAGTCACCCCTTATTGACTTTGTTTTTTAGACAAAAAGGGGGAGAACATTGTTTGCATTGTTTTGATTGACAAAAAGGGGGAGAAAGATTTTTACCCCTCATTTTATCTATGGTTTTGATTGTTTACCCCTTTGTTGATGATTAACAAAAAGGGGGAGAAGTATTTGAGTTTTATATGCATGCTTATGTTTTATATGCATATATTATGTTTTAATATCAAGAATATTAAGTTTAATTGTTTATTAAGTTTAATTGGTATCCAAAGCTTGCTTTGTAATTGTTGTAATTGGTATCTAGAGCTTGCTTTGTTTTGGATATTCCATGTGGTATCTAGAGTTTTTATTGTTTATGCATTATCATTCTTGCATATTTATGTTTATTTGTTTATGCATGAGTTAAGGGGGAGCTTCTTTGAAGCTTATCTTTAATCCATGCATATATAACTCCATGAGTTTTGTCATCATCAAAAAGGGGGAGATTGTTGGCCCAATGGCCTTCCACTCTAGTTTTGATGATGATCAACACTCATATAGTTATGTTTACTAATATTCTTGTGTTTCTAAGTTTCAGATCATTAACAGGATATTAGTTGGTAATTAGCTTCAACAAGATGATTAGAAGCTATTCATGATGATTCCGGTGCCAAAGCTTAAAGATCATACCTTTGCACTTGGAGAATCACGGAGTTTGGAGCAAGTCTACTTGAAGATGAAGATCGTCAAGAAGACTTAGGTATCCTAGTTTAGATAGAGTTTTAGATCCATTTGTAAAGCTTAGTTTAGTTGATATGCTCAAGTGAACACAAAACACACTCGTTTCATGATTTGGTTTTTGGTTTTCATGAATAATAGATCAAAACAAGTTTACTTTATACCTATGTATATTAGATATGGTCTAGATATACATACATGCTTTAAACTTGCTAGACAAACTTATTTTGACTATCCTATTCATGTTTTGGAAAAATCAAGTTTGACAAAATACAAGGTTTTGTTTTTGATAAAATTTGCAAGACTCAAAATGAATTGATATGTTGATATATTGTCTTGAAATTTTATCACATGTTTATGTTTTAACATAAATGATAAAACAAGTTTTATGGAATTTTCAGAAATGATAAAAGGTTTTTATAAAATATTTTTCCCAAATTTTCTGACCTTGTTTTGTGCTGACAGGCTGGTCGGTCGACCGTGACGGTCGACCGCACCAAGGGCCGGTCGACCCTTGCGGTCGACCGACGTGCACAGACGTGCACGTCTGTTAGGCACAGACACGGTCAACCGGGACGGTCGACCGAGTTGAGAGCTCTGCTCGGGTTTTCTCGGTCGACCGGGCCGGTCGACCGCAGTTGCCCAACGGTCATAATTTGACCGTTGGCGGTCGACCGGACCGGTCGACCGGCAGTCTGTCAGACTGCCAGCTCAGCCTAACGGCTAGTTTTGTATAGGGGCTATATAAACCCCATCTCTTTGGGGATTTTGGCCAAGTTTTCTAAGAGAAAAATTTCCAGTTTTCTGAAGTGTTTAAAAGAGTTTTAAAAGAGTTTTTGGGCTTTAAAACTTCTCATCTTTATTTGTTTTGGGTTTTTGGAAAATCAAAGAAAACTAGGTTTTGGGATTTTGATTTGGTATTTCATTTTCTATCTTATACAAGAGATTTCCCAAGTAGTTTTTCTTTGTTGCTTGTTTCCAAAAACACTTGTTTCCACACTTGAGCTATCTTCTATCCTAAACTATTAGGATCTTGTTTTTGTGGAAAAAGATAAGAGAAAAAGAAAGAGAAGTGTTTGAGGTTGTTTGTTGTAAACCTCATTGTTGTAAACACCCTTATACTTGTGAATCCCTCTTCGGTAGAGGTGATCGGGTGATTGTGTTGTGGATCCCTCTTAGGTAGAGGTGATAGTGTTTGGTTGTGAGCCTCTTCGGTAGAGGTGTGTGGATTGGTTGTTGTATTTGGCTACGGGCCTAACCCCTCGGTTGTGAGGAGGTTGTTGTTTGAGAGAGGAGTTTGGTACTCCTAGAGTTGTAAGAAATCCTCTTCGGTAGAGGTTCCCTCGGGGGAGTTGAGATAGTGGAAATCCTACACGGTGGTGTAGGCGGGGATGTAGAGCAAGGTGCTCGAACCTCGAAACAAATCTTGGTGTTTGCGTATTGATCCATTGTCTCTCTAACTCTCTCTCATTTACTTTGTGCAAAGCATCATTCTTCATATCATACCATATTTGCTTGTGTTGTGCATAATTCATATTGCCTTGCATTATTTCATATTGCTATATCCTTTATTGCTTGGCTTGATTGTGTATGAACATTGTGAATTGCTTGTGTGTTTGTGCATCACCTATACTCATCCAACAAGAGCTTCACATAGCGCCTCAACCCATATCTAGGGGAATCAAGAGGAGTTAGTCCAGAGCCTCGCAAGGGGAATTCGGCTACACTTGTTGGATTGTATTAAGTGTGTTGCAAGATTTGCATTAGCTTCCGCATTTAGCGCACTTAGTTTGTATTTAGTTTCTTAGATTAGCACTTACACCTATTCACCCCCCCTCTAGGTGTTTTACAAAATCTCCACCTTTTGTATTTGATGTAGGTGCGGGCTCTCACATGACGTGAGAGACTCGGTGCCTTGGTGGTGGATGCATGGGTTAGATGGATATACAAAATCAATGTACCGCTATCAAGGAAGTTTGGCGGAAGACCACCATATTTTGGAGACTTAGAGTATAGTTCTTTGGTTTAGTAACTATCTCTAAACTCTTATTTTATATACATGCTTCTACATTGATGATTTTTAGCATGGTCATGTTCGTGCTTCATGAGGTGAATACTTGTTTAGATGTAGTTTTCGTCAAAAATTGTGTATATACTTGTACAAGTAGTGAGCAACATTTGATTTATATATGTTTGCACTTCATTACTCATTTGTACTCACTACATGTACATGTATAGCCTAGTTTTGATGATTCGTGCATTTTAACTTGTTTTTCCTATTCCTATGCATGTTTTGCTTCATGTATATATAATTTTTGTTCAAAACTAATAAATATACATGTATACCCTTGAGTCTCTTGCCTTCATGCAAATTATATCATAGAATTTTATTATGTTTGGGATATGTATGCATATTGTTAGCTTTGGATAAATCATACATATGCCTTAAAGTTTTATTTTTAAAGAAAATAAATCTTTATGATTTTCAACTTTGTTTGATAAAATGATATTCATGTTTGTTTTAAGCTTCATTGATTATTTTCTTGAAAATACTAATTACATGATTCTTGTGCACTCACACTTTTACTCATGACATTATTTTCATGAGAATTATTTGAGCTTTATAGATTTTAAGTGTCAACTCTTGTGTATTTGATAAAATTCATGAGATATATATGATTTGGTTTCATGTTTGAAAGATCTTTAACTAGTTTTTAAAAATTATTTTAACTAGTTATTTATTCTTTATTTGGTAGTGTTTTCAATCTATAAATATTTTCAAATCTAATTTAAAAACTTCTGCCCTTTAAGGGCGGATGGATGGGCGACCATGCCTTGTATGCTCAAACTAAATATCTTTTATCATGTGCATGAAAAAGGTGAATTTTTATGAGTTATACACTTGTTTTTCATCATAGTTTCAATTGGTATCACAATTGACATGTTTTTGTATACTCATAATTTGTTTCTATATATGTATGTTTTAAATTTCAAATAATATCAATTTCTTTTGATATTTTCATTTTCATACATATATATGTGTGTTTGTGCTTGATCTACGATATATTTACATGTTCAAAGCACAAATTTTGTTTATACTAAGCTTAATTTAAATCTTGATTTTCAATTGGTATCTCAATTGGTACTTTAATAAGCTTATGCATTATTTTCATTTGGTGTTTTAATTGATATCAAAATTTATCATATACTTCAATTGATATCAATATGTTTCAATTTTCAATTGGGTTTAAATTTCATTTGGTATCAATATGTTTTACCTATTTGATATCAAAAATTTACCATATATTTCAATTGGTATATATGTTTCAAAATATTTTCTTTTGTTGATATAAAAATGTACAAGTGTTTCAATCTCAATTGGTATCACATATTTTCTATTTCATATGGTATCAAAATCGTGTGATATCTCAAATTGATTTGTTGATTTAAGAAAAAATTCAAAATTTGTATTATTTATTTACAATTGGTAAAATGTTGTTTATATGATATCTCAAAATTTGTTTAAGTATTATCAAAATTTGTGTTAAAAATGTTTTGATATGTATTGTCTATATGCAAGGGGAGCTTTACATCTCTTCTATATATAGATTCATGTTGAGTGTATCTTATATTGAGGAGGTTGACATCTCTTCTTTATGTGATACACGTGTGTAGGGGGAGCTTAACATCTCCACTTATGCATTGTATATTGTGCGTTATGTGAGTTAGGGCTTGTCATCCCTTCTTCATGTAATGCATATATGTAGGGAAGCTAATTTAGCGTCTTCCTCTTCATGAATGTATATCGCATATATATCTTTATTGTGGATTTGGTTTTTACCCCTTTATTGATGATAGACAAAAGGGGGAGAAAGATTTTGAGTTTATATATACATATTTGTGTTTTTTGCATATATTGAGTTTATGCATCTTGTGTTTTTGAGGAGAATGTTTTTGAAAGTTTAAACAAAAAAGGGAGAAAGTTTTTGGAAAAAGAACTTTTTTTTGGAAAAAGAACTTTTGATTTATGCATGTTTCTCTCACCCTATTAATGCATATATTTTTGTTTAGTTTTATGCACTTCATTACCATATCCTATTTGTTTATTGTTATGCATGAGTTAAGGGGGAGCTTCTATGAAGCTTAACTTTAATCATGCATATATATCATCATCAAAAAGGAGGAGATTGTTGGCCTAAAGGCCCATCACTCTAGTTTTGATAATGATTAACTCATGTGGCTATAGTACTAATGATCTTGTGTTTAATTAGTCTCAGATATATGATCAAGATCTTAGTAGGTGTGTAGCTTCAACAAAGGATTTCAAGTCAAGTTTTGGAGCTAACACGTATTGATTCAAGAGCTTGTGCATCAAGACCACATCAAGTACTCAAGAGGAGTCTAACTCATTGGATTATGGTTTGGACCAAGTCAAGAAGGAGAAGAAGATTTTCAAGTGAAGACATTCAAGAGAAGACTTGTGTCTAGGTTTGTTTATAGTAAGATTTTATTTTTAGATAAAATTTAAAGGATAGAATAGTTGGTGGATTGCTCAAGTATCATATACACTCACGCACAAGATTTAGATGTGTTTTCATAAAAGAGTTTTTCGTTTTGAAAAATACCGGTTTGGTTTTTAAGCCTAAAATTTATACATGTGTTTTACCAAAACCATTTATAGTGCTTAATGTCAAAAAACATAGATATTTCATCATATATGTGTAGTGGATCATATCCATACACACTAAGCTTCAAAAGTGTTTAAAATATCTGTTTTTTGTATTTGGAGAAGTTTTGGAAAAATCGATTTAGAAAAATACGGATTTTGCTTTAAGCCAAAATTTCTAAGTCACAAAAATAGTTCAAATGTTTATAAAATATTTTGTTTTTACTCAAACATGTTTGTATATCAAAGTATAATACTGAACTTATTTTTGTAGATTTTTAGAGAATTTATGGGATTTTATTAAAGTCAAAAAGTCAAGTTTCAATCCCCATAATTGCCTGGACTGACCCTCTGTCGGTCGACCGGACAAGAAGTCGGTCGACCGATGTGCACAGACGTGCACAGGTTGGGCCGATCGACCGCACGGTCGACCGCCAGAGAGTGTCTGCTATCTGGAAATGGCTCGGTCGACCGGGCGGTCGATCGCTAGGCCATTGCCCTGAAGGCGGTCGACCGGCCGGTCGACCGACTTTCCTAACGGTCCAAAAATCGACCGTTGCCGGTCGATCGGGGCGGTCGACCGATAGCAGCGTCAGCTGCTGATTTGGACCCCAACGGCTAGTTTTTGGATGCCTATATATTGGGGTTCCCATGGACTGCTTTACACAAGATTTGAAGAGAGTTTTTTGGCTAGTCTTGCATATCTTTTAGTGGCTTTCTCCACAAGTTTTAGAGCCAATATTTCCAAATCAAAAGGAGAGTTTATCAAGAGTTTTTCAAAAGTGATTTTCTTGAGTTTTACATCACACATTCCATCCTTATTTTTCTCACACATACTTGAGTTTTCCATTGATATATCCATCCTATAGGAGAGTTGTGTAGGAGTGATTTTAGGTGATCAAAGTGTTGTGATCACCAAAGTGTTCTTTTATTGTATTTGAAGAGGCAGACTCGTGGGTTCGCGTTGTTTCGGGTTCTAGTGAGAACTCGGTGTAGAGGTGCGACCTCGGTAAGCTTGCGTGCTTGCGTGTGCTTGTTCGTGCAGGAGCAAGAGAGGGACTAGAGAGTCCAAAGGAGTTTTAGAGTGAACTCGCTTTTAGGTGTTGCGGCACCGAGTGATCCGGTGGGATCGATTCTAATGGAAATCCTTTATAGTGTTGAAGGCAGGGACGTAGAGCAAGTGTGCTCAAACTTCAAAATAATTCTCCCGTATTTGCGATTGCTCTCTCTATCTCTCACTTGTCTTTATATCTTGCATGCTTATATTGTCTTTATATCTTGCATGCTTATATTGCTTTCATCTTTATATGTTTGATATATATTTGTGTGCTTAATTGATATATGCTTGGGGATTGTTTGATCACACTTGTATTCAACCAAGAGAGCCATAGCGGCACCTCAACTCTTATCTAGAGGAATCTTGAGGAGTTAGTCCAAAGCCCTTCACGGGGAATCCGGCTACACTCTTGTGTTATACCTTGTGTGTTTAGCTTAAGAATTTTTAGTTGCATTAATAGTTTTAATTCCGCATTAATTCTACATTAGATTAGCTAGTCACCTATTCACCCCCCTCTAGGTGATTTCAGTTAGGAATAAAGCTAGGTTAGTGGCCCAAGGTTACACTCAAGTCGAAGGTATCAATTTTGAGAAAACTTTTGCACTCGTAGCACGGCTTGAAGCCATACAGATAACACTTGCATTTGCTTCATATAAAGATTTTAAACTTTTTTAAATGGATGTAAAAAGTACTTTCTTAAATGGATTTATTGAAGAGGAAGTGTATGTTGAGCAACCCCCCGGGTTTATTGATCCTACACATCCGGATTTTGTTTTCAAACTAGATAAAGCTTTTTATGATTTAAAACAAGCCCCTAGGGCTTGGTATGAAAGACTTTCTTCATTTCTTATTTCAAATGGTTTTGTTAAAGGAACAATAGATACTACTTTGTTTACCAAACATGTTGAAAATGATATTCTTATTGTTCAAATATATGTTGATGATATTATATTTGGTTCTACTAATGAAAATCTTTGCAAAGAATTTGAATCATACATGAAGGAGGAATTTGAGATGTCTATGATAGGCGAGCTTAACTACTTCCTTCGTCTCCAAATCAAGCAAAGGAAGGATGGGATTTTTATCAATCAAGCCAAGTACACGAAGGAACTTATCAAGAAATTTGGGCTTGAAGAGGCTAAGATAAGCAAAACTCCCATGGCTACCACAACCAAGTTTGACAAGGATGAGCAAGATATAAATGTAAACATTAAACTCTATCGTAGCATGATTAGTAATTTGTTATATTTAACGGCTAGTAGGTCGGATATTATGTTTTGTGTGTGTCTTTGTGCTCGATTTCAATCGTGTCCTAAAGAGTCCCATTTGATTGTGGTAAAACGCATAATTAGATACCTTAAGGGCACCATTGAAATGAGTTTGTGGTATCCGAAGACCGGACAATTTTCTATGACGAGTTTTTCGGATGCCGACTATGCGGGTTGTAGAGTGGATAGGAAGAGTACTAGTGGAACATGTCAGTTTCTAGGAAATTGTCTTGTTTCATGGTTTTCCAAGAAGCAAAATTTTATAGCCCTCTCAACCGCCGAGGCGGAGTATGTTGCGGCCGGGGCTTGTTGTGCACAAGTCCTTTGGATGAAACATACTCTCCTTGACTATGATTTGCATTACGACCATATTAAAATATTTTGTGATAATACTAGTACTATTCATATGACTAAAAATGCAAATCAATATAGTAAGACAAAGCACATTGACATTCGATATCACTTTCTTAGAGATCATTATGAGAAAGGTGATATTTAAATTGATAATGTTTCCACCTATTTTCAACTTGCCGATATTTTTACTAAACCACTAGATTATAATAGATTTTCCTTTATTTGTGGTGAATTAAATGTTTGTTTTATGAATTCATAAATTTTTTTGCAAAGACTTTTCTACAATTATTTATTGAATTTCACCCTTTTTGATGCATGACAAAAAGGGGGAGAAATACTTTTGAGTTATTATTTATTATTTATTTACCTTTTTCTTTCTCATGCCATTTTTTTAAGTTTATATATAGCATGTTTGAGGGGAGCTTTCAAGCTCCTTTTCCATTTGTTTGTTATATTTATTCTCATGCCATTTTTAGTTCTTTTTGTAAAGTTCATATATAGCATGTTTTGAGGGGGAGCTTTCAAGATCCTTTTTCCATTTTTTTTGGTTAAATAACTCATATATTTTGTCATCATCAAAAAGGGAGAGATTGTTGGCCCAAGGTTACAATCACCCGGTTTTAGAGTTTTGATGATTACAAAACATATATAGTTATTTGTACTAATTATGTTTAAGTGTTTAAGATTGTTTCAGGGTTCTACGGATTCAAGATATTTTCTTCCCTAAAGGAAGATGGTGTTGACTCAATACGGGATCAAGAATTCAAGTTATTCAACGATGCATATGAAAAGCCCAAATTGAAGATCTTGTAGTCACCTAAAACCATTGTAAGAATTAGTATGTTAAAGAGTGAGGATATGATAGTTATGCTCAAGAAAACACACACACACAAATACACTTTTCAAAATACAAGTTTTTGGTTATGTTGGTTTTGGTGCGTGTTTGATTAATATACATGTTTCAAAATATTTCAAATTTTTATATCTAGTTTAAAACATCTATTTCATCTCCTATAGCATGCTACTTAAACCTCAAACCATTTAAAATATTTCAAAAATTATTCAAATTTCAAAAACCTCTTTAGAAACTGTTTCAGGCCTTTACGGTCGACTGAACGGTCGACCGGCACTATTTCAGGCCAAATCGGTTGACCGTCCGGTCGACCGGGCCTTATGGTCTTGGGCGTGTACGTCTGTGCACGACCGGGCGGTCGACGACAGACCCTGTGGTGGACCGACGGTCGACCGATTGCATGACCCACTCTCGGGTTTTGCCGGTCGACCGGGAGCTCATTTTTTCTATTTTATAATAGCCGGCAGTCGACCGGGCGATCGACCGAAGCCAACGGCTCTTTTGGCAATGTGGCTTGCCGGTCAATCGGCAGCAGTCCAGAAAGCCCCAACGGCTATATTTTGGATCTATTTCATTTATAATGTTTTTAATTGCTATTTCTTGTTTCCTAGTGGCTAAACTCACCCTAATGACCTAGTATCAATTATGAATGGTATTTATCCATTCTCTATAAATGGAGGTCATTGGTCTTAAGTTTTTGACAGAAAAATATCCAAGTTTCAAGTTTTTCAAAAGAGAAGAAAAGTTTACTTGCTTTCATTTTCAAAGTTCTTTCAATTGCAAAAGTTTTCAGTTGGTTTCCAAGTCTTTTACTTCTTTTCAACTAAAATTTTTCTCTCACTTTACTTCTTGAGCCAAAAATCATACTCCACTCTATAAGAAGTTGTAAGAGAGAGTTTGTGGTCTTTTGATCACCAAGTGACTTGTATTCCATTGTGTTGAGATCCCTCTTGTGTAGAGGTTGGATTTGTTAGAATTGGGTACTCCGGTCTTGTGTAGACTATTTGTAATCCCCTCGGGTGTAAAAGTTCCTGTGTGAAAATTTTCTTTGTGGATTTAGTGAAATCCTTCATAGTGGTGAAGGCGGGGACGTAGAGCAGTGGCTCGAACCTCAAAATAAATTACTTGTGTTTGCAATTGGTTTCCTTTTTGCTCTCTATTGCTTTACTTTCCTAACTTGTGATACCATTTATTTGCACTTCATTATTGCACTCATTTCATTTACTTGCATTTTCGGTCTTTACTCATTTCAATAAGAAAGCAATCACGCACCTCAACTCATAATCTAGAGGAATCAAAGAGGAGAAGTTCTAGTGCCCTTCACGGGTAATTCGGCTTCAATTTCTTGTTTTGAGTGACCGCTTGCATCATTCAGACTTACTTGTTTAAAAAGAGCATTAGATTAGCATTAACACCTATTCACCCCCCCTCTAAGTGTTTTTCACTATTATCTCCCTTCTAAGTCCCCAATGGACTCTCTTGGTTGTAAAGTTAACAATATAACTCTGACAACTTCTTCCAAACAAAATCCAAAGGAGATATCAATCTCCCCACGGAATTTATAATCAAAGTTTATCTCCCCGATAGGACTATTTCTTTTACCGTCATGTCCAGTCAACTACCTCTTAACGATAAAAATCCTAAGCTTGGTGGCTTCTCAATCGGCTATGACCATAACACCTCTGAACCGACAGATAACAAAGTCTCATCTTTCAGTTCGGTAGGGACTATTCCTCTGCCATTATGTCCAGTTCGCCACCTCTGAACGGCAGAGCTCTAAGTCTAATAAATTCCAATCGGTTACGTCCATATTACCTCTGAACCGATGGATGCCTAGATCTTCCCCTTTTATGGTACTCTAACTGTCATGTCCAGTTTATCACCTCTGAACAGACGAGTCCATAACTTTGTTCTCCTTTCCCCGTCAGGGCAGGGAGAGTTCTTGTTGTCATGTTAATACGAATACCTCTAAACATCAAATTGCAAGCCTGATGTCTCTTAGTTGGTCATGTCCATATTACCTCTGAACCGACGGGCGTCCAGATCCAATTTACCTTTGCAGTCCCTAGTGGGCTAGATGCTAAGTTAATGCGACTACTTCTGGCAGCGGATTCGAAGTTTAGTGTGTCTTAGTCTATCATGTTCAGTTTATCACCTCTGAATAGACTGGTCCCTAAAAATTGGATTCACCTCCATTTTTGTCATCATGTCCAGATCATCACATCTGAATGACAAAATTTTGATCAATCATGTCTAATTTCTCATCTTTAACTGACAAATTCTAGGCTTCATCTTCCTAGTTCAGTAGGAATTATCAAATGGTGGTGGTGCCTAATTCCTCATATCTGAACAGCAAAGACCATCAAATTCACTTTGTCCCATTCTTATCCTAACAAGATTTGAATCGAGTCAATTTTCAAACTTATTAGTGATAATTTATCAAATAACTAATTCTATCATGTTTATAACCGCTGAATAGATTAGTCAACATTCCCATAGTATAAATTGAAAGACTATACCATTATCTCCTTTCTTTCGAGGGTTATAATATAACTAGAAAGATAAGACAAAGTCGGAAATGCAACAGAAGAGTCAAATAAAATTATTTTTATTGATTCAACAAAAAAGGGGATACATGAATTACAAGCTATAATGGTGCTTCGTAAGACTTGATCCGTTCTTCGAGGGCGGCCAGCTTATTCTTCCTCTCCTCAACAGCTCTGATGAACGCCTGTGATCTCAACTCGGCCTCATTAAAGTTCGCTGTCTGAGACAAACGAGCCTCGATTTCAGCCAAAGTTGCCCTCTGAGCTATCTCCTGCTGCAGGACTTCATCATTTTGAGCTTTGAGCTGCTCCAGCCGAGCGATCTCCTTATGATGCACCGGTTCAGCCTTAGATAGAAGAAGATTGGCCCTTTTGATTATTTCCTTGGCCTTCTCAATTATATCCTCGGCATCAAGAAGAGCGCTATTGGAAGCGTCAATGGCATCTCCAACTCTACTTTCCTTATTTCCAAGGATTTTAAATCTGAAGATATTGCCTTGGTTGCTTCCTTTGCTGCAAGATGAGCCTCACGCATTTGAGCAACGAGGCGTTCAAGCTCTTCATCGACGGAGGAATCCAAGTCTGAATCGCTGAGGTGGAGCCATTCGCCCACGTCCTTCTCAAGCCTCTCCACCAGAAGCTCTAATGCGGCAGCCTGGTCATCCCCTCCAAAGTCTCGAATGCTTTCAATATATTGAGAGAGGACAACCTTTAGAGCAGAAAATGAGGTGGTTGAGCCCTTCAAGACCAGAGTGACAGATCGCTTTAGGCTTTTGTAAAAGCTTTCAACCATCTCGGCAACAAATTCTTTCTCGGCTTCAACTACTCCCGATGAGCGAGTGGCCCCCGAAGACAAAGCTTCCACCGGTTTCACTGTCATAATGGTGGAGGAAATGGCAGAAGCACTGGCTGGAGAAAGACGAGGGATCACCGGTGATCGGGGATGAGTCTTCATAGAAACCAGTACACTAGCAACGATGGAAGTAGGGCTGATAACTGTCTAAGGAAGAACTGGCTCAACGACCAGCGTCGGAGACGTAGGGTTGATAATTATCCTTAGCCCGGTGGTTGCCAGGACTGGCAATGTCAAAGAAATCACCGACATGTCACCAACCGATTTAGCTAGGAGTGCGATTAGTTCCGCAGCCACCATCTCCTCGGCCTCCTTAGATCCACCGGTAGGCTCAGGCTGATAAGAAGGCAGGTTGTGATACAAGACATCCAACTCTACAATGTTCGTAGCAGCTGAAGTACTTGTCTCACGCCTGATGGCCTTAGGAAGATCAGCTGGTCCCCTTGAAGTCATTGCACCTGATTGCTAAAAGAAAGAACAACCAATGAGTTAAGAATATACCGTGTAGCTTGTGGCTAACGGGTCGTGTCCACAAGGAGGGATGCGATGGAAGCTTTTCGGTGAATCGTTTAGAAACAAGGAGTTGTGTTCGTTTTTTAGGAAAAAGAGAATGGAGAGAAAGAGATGAAGGAAAGAAAAATTGCAATTTTTAGAAAAGATTTTGGAGAAGGTGATATAGAAAACTTGGAAATTGTTTTGTTGTTTGTAGTAATAAAGAAGGTCTGGGCTCACTATCTCACTACTCAATTGTTCTTTCTTATCTTAAAATGTTAAGTCCCTCAAATGATCAATTGCAAAACTTAGAGTTGTCTTTTAGAAAACTTTAAGTAAAGCACATAAGATGTTAGAAGAGTTGAGTTTTTTTCTTCAAGAAATCGTAGAATCGAATGTTAAAACATCAAGCGCGAAGAAGCAAGAATGAATTAAAAATGATTCGAGAGATGTTCATGAAAGAGTTGTGAATTCAACTATCTAAGCCCATCCTCATGTGCCTTCAAGAACACTTTCAAAAAGAAAGGCTTTTAAGTTAGGCATTCATATGAGTCATCGGGTCTTTTTTTCTTTTAAAAGCAGGAGAGAAGAAAAGCAAAAGAGAGTTCGATAGCAAGCCCAGAAAAAACGTTTAGTTATCCATGGAAAACGAAGAAGAAAACAAAGACATAATGCAAACCATACCGTATTGCAAGTGGAAGAGAAATTGGCTCGACTTTTGTATTGCTGTCACTTCAATCTTCAAGTACAAGCTCTCAGTCCTCTCTCTCACAAGTTTTGAACTGGACTACAAATTAAAAAGCAAGATTACAATTCTTGTTCTAGCTAACAAAGAACCTAAATCCTAAGAAAATAAATGTAAAACTTAATCCTAGTCTTCGCCCCTTTTCTCTTTGCTGAAACTAGTATTTATAGGCAAAAACCTAAAGGGGAAGATCTCAGGAAGATTGGGGAATCTCCTGGTCTGATGTATTTCCCGTATCTTCTTCTGATTTTCTTGTTTTTGCTTCAAAAGTTGACAAAACAGCCTTTGATTGTGCTTGATTCAGGGAGGATTCTTCTCAACCTTCCTTATATGCCAAGATTTTGCCCACAGGGAGGATTCTTCTCAACCTTCCTTATATGCCAAGATTTTGCTTTGATTTCTTCATCTTGATTCAGGGAGGATTCTTCTCAACCTTCCTTATATGCCAAGATTTTGCCCTGATTTCTTCATTTCAAATTTATTCTGAATTAATCAGAATTTGGTGGGCTATTGGGCTTTGTTTTTCTTTTCTTTCTTTTAGCACTTGGGCCTACATTTAACAAAGGAAAAGAAGACTATTAATAGGATTTATTAGCTAAAAAGTATGGTAAGGTGACAATGTAAATGCAATATACATGACTAATCACACCCCCACACTTATCTTTTGCTCGCCCTCGAGCAAAACAACTAAACTATGCTAAGGATTATTAGACCACTTTCGCAGGTCACTCGATTGCACTGAGCATGTGCAACAAGCCGTTAAACCACTAGGTTTCCCCTAGAGGACGAGTTTTGTCTCGTGAGGGTTTTCAGCGGATTACACCCACAAAATCCGAAATGAAAGAGAAAAAAGTTAGTATTTTTGAAAAGCATTTTTTTTTTTTGTGAAGGAGAAAATATTTGAAGTATATTTGTGAGAGCTTAAGTAATCTATAAGTTATAGGAATATCAAATCTTTCATTCCTAAACTTAGTCTCTATTCAAAAACATGTCATCAATTAAAGTAAGGAGTCAAATTGTACTTCTCATCTAGTCTATTAATTTACCCTGAGTCGTATGCACCATCGTGATTGTGAAGTTTACTAAGGGTTCTTCAACATTAACTCCTATGCCTTATATTTATTTATTTTTGGTGAAATTTATTCCTCAATTTCATTAGGCTTTCTAATCTGCCCATGTAACGAGCATTCAGTTGGTGACACCCAAACCGGACAGTTTTAGGGCACCAGGTGAGAAAACACCCTAAGGACTTAAACACTCGAGCAGATAAGGCCACGAAACTAAGATTTTTATACGATGTATCCCTTTTAGGCGTGAATACCTATGCTTCATGAGGCATAAATACCCAGCTTAATCAGAAGATACACATTTTTTTTCTTTTTTTTCTTTTTTTTTCTCAAACTTATCTAATTATCTTTTGCATAAATACTAAGGCTTGCTTAGGCCAAAGCACCTAGCTAATCAATAATTAGACTCGTTTTTCTTTTTTATTTTTTTATTTTTTTATTTTTTATTATAAGGCATAAGAGTCTCTGTTTTTAAACCCTAAGTGTGTAAGTGTATTTTGTGTGCATATGTCATCAAGGTAAATATCAACACTAAATTACTTTCACAAATTTTCTTCCTAACCCTAAAAATCAAACAAGTTTTTTTTGTTTTGACCAAGTGTAAGAAATCCTAATTATGATTCTCCTATTCCTTAAAATTGACTTAATTTCTTACAAAAAATATATCAAAATATTGTTTACCCCTTTCAAAAAGTTTTTTTTTTTTTTTTTTTTATATCAGTCATGTTAGAACCCTCCCCCACACTTATCTCATGCATTGTCCCCAATGTATGAAAGAAATGTATACATGCATGAAATGAAATGTAAAAGAGGTGCATATATTATACAGAAATATGTACAACATCAAGTTTCACCCATACCTAGAGCTTTTTCAGTCTTATCCATCTAGCTCTCTTCCCATCATTCCAATGGGTCCTCTTTATAGGGCACAGTGGGGAGGCCAAGTGTTTTGTCATTTTAGCTTCCTGCCTCCCCAGTCTCACCTTCTTTAGGTGTTTCTCCCTCATTTTGTCACAATCATTATTCAAAAATTTACCACCACCACCCTTCTCAGTTGGAACTTCCTCATTATGAATGCCTAGGAATTCTAACTCAGTTCCATAGATCTCCTCAAAACTTAAATCAACACTTTCACCTGGAAATGTATAATTAACCAAATGATCCCTAGTTGGTTCATCCAAACACATGAGTTCTTCTTCGAAAAGGTTTTCAAAGAGTATGTCAATCGGAGGTTCTTGAACTATATTCTCATGCGATACATTATTGGTTGGCTCATCGAAAGTGAAGATATTCAAATCAAATTTCCCCTTTTCAAAGGGTACTTTAACATTAGGATCTCCGACATATGCCTTCTCATCAAGGTAATCGCCTTCATTGAATAATTCACTAAGAAACAGCGACTCATCTTCTATATCTTCACCTTCTTCATCACAGTTATTTTCAACAAAATTTACCTCAAATGATTGATCCTTTATCTTACGAGGTTGTTTTTCAAGGTTGAAGACATTGACTTCTCTAGTCATGTCCCCAAAAGTTAACCTCATGGACCCATTCCTACAATTGATGATGGCATTGGCCGTAGCAAGGAATGGTCGCCCTAGGATAACAGGAGTTTGAGCCCTATGATTGGAGTTGGACACAGGTTGTGTCTCTAGAACTATGAAATCGACAGGGTAAATAAACTCCCCTACCCGGATAAGGACATCATTAATCTCCCCCTTTGGAACTTTCACTGAACGGTCAGCCAGTTGGATAGTGACTCGAGTTGGACTAAGATCGCCCAACCCGAGTTGTTGATAAACTGAGAATGGAAGCAAGTTGATACTTGCCCCCAAGTCAAGAAGTGCACGACTAATCTCGGCTTGTCCTATTGTGCAGGCAATGGTTGGACTACCTGGATCCTTATACTTGACAGGGATCGGACCCGATAGTAGCTCACTAATGTTAGTGGCTAAGAAGACCTTTTTAGGTACATTAGTCTTCTCTTCTTGGTGCACATGTCCTTAAGAACTTAGCATAAGATGGGACTTGTTGGATGGCATCAAGAAGTGGCACATTTATCTTCACTTGATTGAAGATCTCAATTATCTTATCCATGTGCGATTTTGCTTGTTTTTCAGCCTATTAGGAAATGGTGCTATAGGCTGGTGCACATGACTGGTTGACTTATCTTTTGCAGATTCATCAACTTTAGGAGGGGTGGGATTAGATGAGGTGGATGCTGAAGTGTGATTGTGCTGACTAGGATTAGGTGGTGTTGATACCTTGTTATCAACTTTCTTTCCCGACCTCAATGTATGAACAGCATTACATTGATTTAGTGATTGATCCTCAACCAAATGAGCTTGTTGTGAATTCCTAGGATTCATAATTGGTTGACTGGGCAGGTACCCTTTTGCCTCTCATGTTGTGGGTTGGCTAACTGGCTCATTTGACCCTCTAGCCTCTGTATTGTTTGCATGAGGGAATCTTAGTTCTTCATGTACCTTTCCATGTTTCTCTCGAAATCAGTCATTCTCCTTTCGAGTTGAGGATTCTGGAAGGACGAAGGTGGAGCTTGGTTGGGAAAACTTTGTTGATAATTTGAAAAATTGTCGGGAGAATTGTGAGGGTGATTGGAAAAGTTGGGTTGATGATTGGAATAATTGGAATGATAGAAGTGGTTTGACCGGGGGTGGTCATTATTTTGTTGGCTCCATGAGAAATTGGGGTGATTTCTCCAGCCAGGATTGTACGTTGGAGCGTAAGGATCATTGTTCGGCCTTGAAAAGGTCGCATTCATCGGTTCAGGAAAATGTTGGTGAGCTTGAAATACAGGACACTCCTCAAACACATGATTCATGGCCTGACAGTAAGTACAACCCGGAGTTGGAACTTGGTTCGGGCTGACTTGATTGACTGGACTTGGTTCTTTCGTTTCTAGAGCTTCCAGTCTTCTAGCCAGGTTAGCTAACTTAGCCTCATTAGCGATGGACGATTCGATAGAGTGGAGACCTCCTTTTGAAGAGATGGAGTTAGGATTCCTAGAGGTCTCGCTAGCAGATTCCCATTGGATGGTCTTCTCAGCTAGATTTTCATACAAATCCCATCCTTCATTTTTATCTTTCTGCAAGAAACCTCCTTGGCACATGCTTTCTAAGAGGGTTTTGGTGGAATAGTCTAAACCGTCATAGAGAATTTGGCATTGTCGCCATTTCTCTATTCCATGATGTGGACATTGGACAAGGAGGTCCTTAAAGCGTTCAAAGTACCTCCAGAACGGTCACTGGGTTCTTGCTTAAATTGCATGATCGTCTTCCTAATGAGAGCGGTTTTATGGATAGGATAGAATTTCTTCAAGAAAACCTTGATGAAATCATCCCAAGATGTGATAGAGCTGGCCGCTAAGCTATAGAGCCATTTCTTGGCTAGGTCCTTAAGAGCAAATGGGACAAATCTCAACCTAATAGCATCATCTGCAAGGTGTGGGATTTTCATCATTAAGCATACTTTCTCAAATTCTCTTATGAAGAAATAAGCATCTTCGGACTCTAGGCCATGGAACTTAGGGAGTGTATTGATGAACTGTGGCTTAAGCTCAAAGTTGTGTTCACCAACCGATGGAAGTTGGATGCAGGATGGAAGTGATGTTCTAATGGGATAAAACCTATCCTGCAAAGATGTCGGTCGATCCATAACCGAATCTGGTCTTGTTTCGAACTTGGGTGGTGATGTGTTTCTAGTTAACCTAGATGAATTAGGATCTCTTGACCACACTTGCATACACAAACACAATCACAAACAAGTTCACCAATAGTCAAGAAAAGAAAACAACCAAGCCTAGTCTAAGGTAACCTTGACCTAGACAACTCCTAACTGGTTGATTGTCCACTGGAGGTATAATGTAGACTCTGACCACAAGCTAATCAGCCAGGTCAGGGCAAGATTGGTGGGAGGTTATCCGTCAAAGACGTTCCTTAATTAAGTAACCACCAATCTTCGGGCTTTCGGCCCTTAATCCCTTTCCTAGACACTGATTCGGCAGGAGTCAAATTCCAACACTTTTCCCCTTTAGGATAATCTCCTAATGAGTTCGAGATGTCCCTAAGGCCAACGTCTATCAGATTTTACTTAGGCTTAGGTTGTGCGTGCTTGGAGATGGTTTGTGGGCTAAGGAAGGGTAATGACTTCCCCACCTTATCTTGACTTGGATTTTGCCCTTAGAATTGATTCGTGCAAAGTGTGCAAGATATAGAAAAGTAGCATTCAAAAGCAAAATCACCCAAGAATGTTTCCTAAACTATATGCTATGCATACATACCTTGTCTCCAGCTCTCTTCAACAATAATTGTAAAGTAAACGTAATTAGACAAATGCCTAGAATGCAAGTCTAAACATTTTTTTTAAGCAATTCACAATCACTCAAATTACTGTTGGATTAAAACAGGGATGATGATAGCAAAACTAGCACAAATATGACATATAAAAACTGAAATTTTTGCGAGCAATATGTCCTGCAAAACAAAGTTTTTAGTAGTCCAATGAATTTTTTCAGATTTTGCAAAGCAATTTCTTGAAATTCTGTTTCCTACTTTCGAGCGTAGGGGCACAGAATTTTCAAGTCTTCTCTTGGAAAGCTTGAATGCTAGATCTTGATCTTCAAGTCCCTGAAACAACACACCAAACTTGTTAAAACAACTACACCGTTCCCTCCCCGGCAACGGCGCCAAAAATTGATTGCTAAAAGAAAGAACAACCAATGAGTTAAGAATATACCGTGTAGCTTGTGGCTAACGGGTCGTGTCCACAAGGAGGGATGCGATGGAAGCTTTTCGGTGAATCGTTTAGAAACAAGGAGTTGTGTTCGTTTTTTAGGAAAAAGAGAATGGAGAGAAAGAGATGAAGGAAAGAAAAATTGCAATTTTTAGAAAAGATTTTGGAGAAGGTGATATAGAAAACTTGGAAATTGTTTTGTTGTTTGTAGTAATAAAGAAGGTCTGGGCTCACTATCTCACTACTCAATTGTTCTTTCTTATCTTAAAATGTTAAGTCCCTCAAATGATCAATTGCAAAACTTAGAGTTGTCTTTTAGAAAGCTTTAAGTAAAGCACATAAGATGTTAGAAGAGTTGAGTCTTTTTCTTCAAGAAATCGTAGAATCGAATGTTAAACATCAAGCGCGAAGAAGCAAGAATGAATTAAAAATGATTCGAGAGATGTTCATGAAAGAGTTGTGAATTCAACTATCTAAGCCCATCCTCATGTGCCTTCAAGAACACTTTCAAAAAGAAAGGCTTTTAAGTTAGGCATTCATATGAGTCATCGGGTCTTTTTTCTTTTAAAAGCAGGGGAGAAGAAAAGCAAAAGAGAGTTCGATAGCAAGCCTAGAAAAAACGTTTAGTTATCCATGGAAAACGAAGAAGAAAACAAAGACATAATGCAAACCATACCGTATTGCAAGTGGAAGAGAAATTGGCTCGACTTTTGTATTGCTGTCACTTCAATCTTCAAGTACAAGCTCTCAGTCCTCTCTCTCACAAGTTTTGAACTGGACTACAAATTAAAAAGCAAGATTACAATTCTTGTTCTAGCTAACAAAGAACCTAAATCCTAAGAAAATAAATGTAAAACTTAATCCTAGTCTTCGCCCCTTTTCTCTTTGCTGAAACCAGTATTTATAGGCAAAAACCTAAAGGGGAAGATCTCAGGAAGATTGGGGAATCTCCTGGTCTGATGTATTTCCCGTATCTTCTTCTGATTTTCTTGTTTTTGCTTCAAAAGTTGACAAAACAGCCTTTGATTGTGCTTGATTCAGGGAGGATTCTTCTCAACCTTCCTTATATGCCAAGATTTTGCCCACAGGGAGGATTCCTCTCAACCTTCCTTATATGCCAAGATTTTGCCTTGATTTCTTCATCTTGATTCAGGGAGGATTCTTCTCAACCTTCCTTATATGCCAAGATTTTGCCCACAGGGAGGATTCTTCTCAACCTTCCTTATATGCCAAGATTTTGCCCTGATTTCTTCATTTCAAATTTATTCTGAATTAATCAGAATTTGGTGGGCTATTGGGCTTTGTTTTTCTTTTCTTTCTTTTAGCACTTGGGCCTACATTTAACAAAGGAAAAGAAGACTATTAATAGGATTTATTAGTTAAAAAGTATGGTAAGGTGACAATGTAAATGCAATATATGTGACTAATCAGCACCCAAAGGCAGAATACCTGTAAAAATACTTTGTTGAAACAAGACATAATAAATATCAAGGAAGAACTACTTACAAGAGATCATAGTATTACCAAGAGGTGATACCGCCTCTGCAGCAGTCTCTCCCAGGATTCCCTCGAGGCAGTGCTAATTCCGGCAGGCTCCATAGAAGAGACCTTGGCAGTAGTGGGAGGAACGTCCGGCTCGCCTTTGCTCACTGAAGGCTCCGTAAACCATCCTCTAGAGCTTGAGGCGGTCGGGCTCTCCTTCGAGGCACTGACACCCGAAGGACCGACACCAGCCGCGTTACCCTCGGAGTCTTCTGAAACGACAAATTGCTAGCTTGTCGCCCTCCTTATAGGTAAACAGAGAATCATAATAATCCCCCTGTTCTCCTGCAGTCTCGGTTCCTGAATCATAAGATAAACGAGTGAGCTGCATGAAATATATAAATACATGTCGCAAAAATAAAACTGGTCTTACCCAGGCCAGGAACAGCTTTATTAGTTGTTTGCTTCTGTGCTAATAGTTTAATAACTAACAGGGCAGGAGGAGGAGGCACTGTAGCTGATTCACCCTCGGTAATAACAGTGGGAGTGTAGCCCTCTTCCTATGGGATCCACCTTGCCGCTTCCGTTTGAAGAGGACGTCAGGATCATCTTCTTCCATCTCCTCCACTTCTACTTCTTCCATGGGGGCTGTGCCTACCCCACCAGGAGCATCTGCTGGGACCTCAGCGCCTGCGACTCCTTCAAAGCGGGGACTTTTAGCATCAAAAGCCTCACTATAGGCGGTTGCGATAAACTCCGGAACGCCTGGCACCTGGACTCTTTTCCCTTCACCCTTCTCGGTGACTTTCTGCTTCAACCGCTGAGAGATCCACTTCACGCCAAAAGAATTAATAGAAAATCTGGTTGGCGTGGAGTTCGAAGTTCTGTACCATTGGCAGAACCCCAAAGTCATCAGAAGGTTCGAGGTCCTCAACGGCATGCACAGCCGTGCCTCGGTACAACCCGCAATGAAATACCGCCATGCGTGAGCGCCATTAATTAGGCTCCCCATGAAGTCCAGGTTAGTGTTCGGATTACCAACATAGAATTGGTCGTACCCGAACTGACGAGCAAACCAGCTAGGACATACGACTCCAAATAGCAGGTATCCCCGCTCATGTACACCAGATGAGATGGCCGGATGCTAACCAACTATTCAAAATTTCCCCAGCTCAGTGACGTCTTTCCATCCCCACATCCTTAAATTCCTCACCGTACCCTGCATCGCGGATGTAAGGAAAGCATCGAAAGACACTATACACATCGTACCAACACAACAATTTACGGACCGCAGCCACATAAGTCCGTGACCACGAGGATCCCTCAAATCAATGAAGGTGCGCCACCCGAACACCTTCTGGAGGCTCTTCACCAGCTTGAATAATGGCCGGACAGTGAAGAGCGAATCATGCCATCAAGTAAATATATGGCAATCCGATCCTGGGGTTCGGTCCATCACGGGGTAAGATCGTTCCTTTTCCCCTCTTCGTTGCCGGTGGCCTGCAAAAAGCCTCCATCAGTGCATGGAGACCCTGCTGGATACAGCACACCATCACCGAAAGAAGCCCCAGAGAGCGACCGTATACCAAACAAATGACCGGCAGTAAGACAGTGGGAAGGACGACATCGCTGGAAGGAGATGGCACCACACATCTCTTTAATCAAACCGATAAAAAAACCCTGCCAAAAGCACCTTCCGGGACATTGGTTGACGAGCCTGATGATGAAAGCTCCTGAGAATGTCACCCTTCTCATAGATGCCATCATCTTCTTTCAGAACAATATCTCTATGGGCATGCTCTTTCATCCTCTGGAAGATATCTTCGTTTGCAACCCCGTAGTGAGCCACTTCGGGGGCATCCTCCAAGTTGGGGAATAGGTAATTCTCCTAGCTTTCGAACTACTCGAAGCTTCCTTAGGATTTCCATGCATGCTCGAGCATATGCAAAAGTGGCTCATCAATTCGCGATAAGTCTCAAACAAAGCGGGCTCCTGTTTTTTCCAAAAACGCCAATTCTGCTTTGCATGGGAAGTATTCTTCATAAGGGAGATAACCCATCAGCAAAGCAGAGACTTCCCACATCTCATGCAAAGCCATGCCCAATTCGCCCACAGGGGTAAAGAAGGTCCCTGTAGCTGGGCAGTATAGCTCGAAGATGGCGTAGAAGTTTGCTACGCTCATCTGGATGCCATAGTAAGTTGCTCTGACAGCCTCATAGAGTCTCAGCCTCTCCAATTCCTCCTCGAAATGGGCCAAGACATAAAGGGTCAAATCCCTCCAACAGGCCTTGGGAGGATGAATCCAGCCTGGGGTCCTGAAATCAGTTGCTGGATAGTTGCCGTTGACCCTAAAGAACTGATTTCCAAAAGTTTGAGCCATAGATGGTTTTTTCCCCCACTGGAATGTCTTGGAGAACGTTTCCAGGGTGAAGACCAAATATGTAGCGAGGGGGACCTGCCCTTGAATAGCTACGAGAAGCAGTTATCAAGATACCCACATGTACTGAGTTAGTGGTTCGGGTAACCTGCCATTTCATCTTCCGAGGCCTCGTCACGCATTGAAAAAAGGACAGTGGGAAATGACGCTTCCTAGATGGGAGGTAATACTTCTCGCCATTCAGATTGAAGATCCACTGCCCTTCCCCGGCCAGCAGCTGATGATCAGTGTTAGGCCCTGCATCCCTAAACATGAAGCCGAGCTTCTGATTGAGATTTTTACCTGCACACAAAAATAAGGAATTAGATTTAGAACAAGTTGTGCAAGGTGCTCAATTCTAATCCGCGGTAGCAATGGCTATGCGGGTCGTGATCCTCAGGGAGGGACTAGCGATGGAAGCGTTTAAGTAAGATTCTCTAAAAATTATTTTCTTTTATTATTTACAATGGTATATGATATTTACAATGAGAAGGTGAAAAGTAAATTTGAGAGAGATGGAGATCTAAACTAGAATTAGAAAGAAAGAAAACTATACATACATACCTCTTCTCCCTTGCTTACCTTTGATCCGTGCGATGACTTACCTTGTCTTGGAAGGCGTACAAGTATGGCGTATAGGATCGTCCACCTTCTTAATCTACACTACGAAAATAAAAGACAAACTAACGAAGGTTTGTTCATCTCCATAGGCCATCAAGGGCTCTTCTTCGGCTAGGCAGTCTCAACGCAATTGGGTCTCATGGTTCACAAGACATTAGAGAGAAAATAGAAGAAAACAAGAATAAAAGAACACAAGAATAAACAAGAAATAAAGAACACAAACAAACCTCAAGTGGATTTCATTAACAATGGAAGAAAAGTAGGCTTACACCGCTGTCACCTCAGTACAAGCATGGACTCCTTCCTCCATGAAAGCTTCCTCCACTCTCAGTTACAAAATTTACAAAAGAAAAACGAAAATAAAATCTAACCTAAACTACAAGTTAGCCTAAGAAACCCTAGAATTTGCTCTGTAGATTATGTGTTTCTGAGGTCTGCCCTTCCTCTGTTGCTATGCAGGGGTATTTATAGGAGCTGGAAGAAGTAGAGTCCGGTACAACTCTGTCCTGCAACTTGTTATCATGTTGATCTCTGAATATGTCTTATCTGCGGATTGAATTGGAAAGTTTGATCAACATAATAGTTGTAGGTCTTCCTGTCTTCTTTCTGGAGCATCTTGTATCATCGGATTTGAATATCTGTAGCAAAAGTTATGATCTGAATACTAAAACGTGTACAGTCTGAATCCGAATTTATCTTTAAACTCTTCTCCTTTTATCTTTAAGATTGTCTTGCAAGCAACTAGGGTTGAGTAGAAGTCCATCCCTTTTCTTTTAGTATTTGCAACTATTGCCCTTGGATAATTGTAATTTTGACATTTGATAATTGCAACTTTTGTATTGGGCTTGAATATGGGCTTTTGGGCTTCTTTTAAGGCTTTATTCCTTTATTTTAATATTTCGAGGCCTGCACACAATAAATCATAAAATATTAGTAAATGTGCAGAATTATAGGAAAAAATATGAAAATGTGATGGTAAATATAATGATAAAACTGCACTTTTCACTACCAATCACACCCCCACACTTATCTTTTTGCTCGTCCTCGAGTAAAAATCAAAGAGAAAAAGAAAAATTAATCTAACCTAACTCACTTTCGTAGGAATCACGGTTGCACTTAGCATGTGCAACAAGCCGTTAAACCTCTAGGTTACCCTAGAGGACGAGTGTTGTCTCGTGAGGGTTTTCAGCGGATTACACCCACAAAATCCATAAAAAGGAAATATTTGAAATACTTTTGAAAAGACTAAGTAATCTATAAGTTTTTAGGATCCTCATTTTTATTCATTCTTAGACTTAGTCTTTATAAAGTAAATTGTTATCCATTTTAGGTAAGGGTCAAAATTGAACCTTTGTATAGTCTTTTTCGTTACCAAAAGTCATACGCATCCTTGTAACTTTGCTAGGAATTCCTTAACTTGGACTCTCATGCCTCTTTATTTTATTAATTTTTTTTTAATATATATAACTCATCTAATTTTCTTTTGTGTAAGTATCAAGGCTTCTTGAGGCCCTCATACCTAACTAATTGACTATTAGATGTGTTAGTACATATGTAATATTTCTTAGTTTAGGCTTTCTAATCCACCCATGTAACGAACTTAAAGTCGGTGGCTCCCAAACCAGTCGGCTTTAGGGCACCAGGTGAGAAAACACCCCGCGGACTCAAATTCGAGTGAACTAGGCCACAAAACTAAGGATTTTATTTATTAACTCACTTTTAGGCGTGAATACTTATGCTTCATGAGGCACATATATCCAGCTTAATTAGTGATTTTTTTTATATATGAAGAACAAGGGTCTTTGTCTTAGAATCCTAGATATGCATTAGGTATGCACATTTCATTAAGGTAAAAATCAAGACTAATTACTGATTCAATTTCTCCTCCTATACCTAAAAATTAAACAATTTATTTATTTTGACCAAGTTTTTAGAAATCCTAATCATGATTTTCCTAATTCTTAAGACTAACTTAGATTTCTTTCAAAAGATAAGTCAAAATATTGTCCTTTTTATTAATATTAGCAATTTTTTGTTAGTTTCTACCTATGTTAGTATGTTAGTAAAGCCTACCCCACACTTATCTCATGCATTGTCCTCAATGTATGAATGAATGCATATATGCATGAAAAAGAAGAAGGGAAGGCAGAAGTTACCTCAAGGTGGTGGTTCCGGTGGTAGTCTAATTGGGCCAAGCGTTGCTACCCAATCAAGATAACATAATATTTGGTGAAACCCACCAGAAATTTTTCTTATATAATGTAACGCCCCGATCCCGACGATACGGGAACGTCACTGCAACGCATATACGTAGGTCCGATGGTGCCCCCACGCATATACGCTAAGCATAAGTACAACAAGTATCGGAGTACAACACACAGCGTGGTATAATCATATGCCAACATACAAAATATAGGTACAAAGTCACACGAGTTATGATAAACAAAAACCACTAATACAAGTGTCCTTCATCACAACTCAAGTCCAAAAGGAATACAAGATACAACCAAAAATACAAAATGCTCACGTATGGACGGAGATCCGTGAACCAAAAAGAAGGGTCGGGCACGGGGGGACTAGAGCTGGTCAGACTGCTCTCCAAGATAGGCCAAGTCCTCAGCGGAAGGCTCCACTTCGTTCCAGGCCTCTAAATCTGAATATGCAAATCCAAAGGGTCAAGACATAATAATAACAAGTAAAAGTTAGTCAAGTGACAAGGATCATGAATAGAGACAATAACATAGTAATAGCTAGCAATGAATAACCAGATTTGTAAGCTAAATAAGATAAAGGTGTATGAAATAAAACTACAATGAATGTCTTATTATTATTACTTGTCTTACTGTGATATCTAGCTATGTGACCCAGCGTCCCAGAGCACATAGATCCATATTCCAGTACGACAAGGTTGTTATTGGAAACAGCGGTTGTATCGACGGACTATGTTTACAGTGTGTCCCGTGCATGCCCGGGACCACGGCCCAGTATTGTTCCGTTGCTTGAAGACGGAACCTGCCGCTAGGCTAACAGGAAAGTCATGACATGTAAACAGGAAAGGGAGGAAGCACTCCCCTCGGTCCCCTGGAGTACCGCAGGTAAGACCGGAAAATATAGTGCACATCCTAATACCACTGTAAACACGAACACATATCGATATCCGCATATTTCCCCCGACCCATGTATAAGTTGGTGAATTTTATGAAATAGTCGTATATATCATGCTTGGTGTTTTAGGGATAGCATGAAGGATTGGTGATACTTCACATTTTAACATGTTATGGACTAATAATAAGTAACATGAGTCATGAAGCAATATAAGCTTAGCAATATGTAACAACATGGCATGAGACATAGTATAGTAAGGTACATCAGGTAGCAAGTCATGCAGTACAGGTATGATGTCTAAAACAAGTCTAATACAGTATACATGTATCGAGGTAAAATCAAAAATTAAAAAGAAAAGGAGTCTGAATCTGTCCCAGAATTTGGCCTGGCGGTCGATCTCCGGTCGACTGCCGGTCGACTGGGAAATGAACTGGCGGTCGAGTCCCGGTCGACTGCCGGTCGACCGTACCGAGTGCGAGAGCTCCAGGTCTTGGCCGGTCGACTGCCAGTCGACTGGTCCAAGGCAATTTGTGAAGCCGGTCGAGTCAGCGGTCGACTGCCAGTCGACTGCCAGCTCAATGTCGTGCCTGCTGTGCACATCGGCAGAGTCCCGGTCGACTGCCGGTCGACCGGTCCTCTGGAAATTTCTGCTGTTAGAGCAGAAAATCAGGATTCTGTTGGGGTTGGTTTCTACAGTCAAAAGTTGGGATTTTTATGGCATTACAAGACCTGACCTACTACTACAAGCACACTAAAACAGAGAATAGTCAAAGTGATTGATAGATTCACATAGTTATGTTGGATTTGAGTGTCATGACCTAAAAATAGGATTTTTACCATACACATGAACATGGATCTCTACCCTAAGCATAATGTGGGTTAACTAAGTCTTGGTGAGTAATAAACTCACCTGGATGGTTCAGTTAGGAGCTGGATTCAAAAGAGGAAGAGGTTGGCTTCAATCACCACTTGTTGTTGATGGAGCTTGAGGTGAAGAACTTGTTCTTGGAGTGATGGTTGGAGTCCTTGAGGTTCCTTGATGAAGCCTTGAAGAATCCCTTGTGATCTAGAGGTGGAAGTGAAGGGATTGAGGAGCCCTAGAGCTAGGGTTTGAGCTTGAGGATGAAGATGAGGATTTCCTCTCTAGGGGATGAAATGAGAAGAAAAGGGGGATCTTGCAAATGAAATGAATATATAGTTTAGGAATTTTGTAAAGGAGTTGGGATTATAATGGAAGTGGAGGGCTTTCTTGCAAATGTGTGTGGGTGAGGTGTCCCCTCTCTTGCCACTTGGCCGGCTGTGGGTGAGAGAGAGAGTGAGTGGGGGTAGGTGAGGGTGAGTGGGAAATGAGGTGGCAAGATGAGGTGGAAATGCATTTTGCAATTTTTGGAAAAAAATGCCCAAAATTCAAGTATTTTGGATTGGTCTGGAAATTTTACCAAAAATCAAGAAAAATATTTGAAGACCAATGGTGAAATTCGTTTGAAGAAATAATGTGTAGATTTTTAATTAAAAATCCTGGAGTCAGAAACTTACCGACTCCGAAAGAATTTTCATAAATTTATAAAAATCTCAGAAAAAGAGTATAAGTAGGAATTATGATTCTAAGCTATAGTGTCTAAAGGACTTTCTAGAAATTCCTAACAGTTTGGAAGATAAAAAATTCGGAAATCGGTCAGCGATACTGGCCGACACCGGTTTTGAAGAAATTCATTTTAATTTCAGAAAATTCCAGAAAATCACATAAAATCTAAAATATTAGGAAATGAAGTTTGAAACGAAAATCGGTCAAATACGGATGGTAAAACGGAAGATACGGCCGAAAGGCTGAATACGTAACTAAGCACGTATTCCGGGAAAGGGGTATTACAATCTACCCACCTTACAAAAATTTCGTCCTCGAAATTTCCTAAGGTGAAAGATAACAGAAAAGCTATAGATAGACATGGATACAAGGAATGATAACGGAAAAGGCAAGGAGAAGGGAAGAGTCTTACCAAATCAAGATGTGAAAAGATGGGGATAATGCTCCCGGATAACGTCCTCTCGCTCCCAAGTGGCCTCTCCTGGTGCATGCCTGCTCCAAGACACCAACACCAATGGAATAGCCCTGCTCTTCAGTGTCTTGACACTCCTGTCCAGAATGGCCAACGGCTGCTCTTGGTATGATAAATCAGGTTGTAACTCCAGTTCGGAATGATCCAGAACATGGTTGTCATCCCTGACATACCTCCTCAACTGAGACACGTGGAAGACATTATGCACCCCGTCCAAAGATGGCGGTAATGCTAATCTATAAGACACGTCTCCCACACGATCCAGGATCTCGAACGGGCCAATATACCTCGGACTCAGCTTCCCACGAGTACCAAACCGGATAATTCCCTTGGTAGGTGATATCTTCAAGAACACATGGTCTCCGGTCTGGAACTCCAATGGCCTCCTCAGAGTGTCAGCCCAACTCTTCTGCCTACTCTGAGCAGTTCTGAGATGATCTCTGATAACCCTGACCTTCTCTGTGGTCTGCACCAAAATCTCAGGTCCCAAAAGACTCCTCTCACCGACTTCATCCCAACAAATCGGTGATCGGCACTTCCTCCCATACAGTGCCTCAAAGGGTGCCATCTTAATACTGGCCTGATAGCTGTTGTTATATGAAAACTCAGCCAAGTGTAGATGGTCCTCCCAAGACCCTCCAAAGTCCAACATGCAAGCCCTCAACATATCTTCAAGGATCTGGATGGTCCTCTCAGATTGTCCGTCTGTCTGCGGATGATAGGAAGTACTGAACTTCAGACGAGTTCCCAGACTTGCTTGGAGACTCTCCCAGAAGTGAGATCTGAATCTGGTGTCTCTATCTGATACAATACTCACCGGAACTCCATGCAGACGAACCACCTCCTTCATATACTTATCCGCCAGAACCTCTGTCGACTGACCCACTCTGAATGGTATGAAGTGAGCTGACTTGGTGAGGCGATCAACGATCACCCACACCGCATTATTACCCTTAGGACTCCGAGGCAAAGCTGTCACGAAATCCATAGTGATGTGCTCCCACTTCCACTCGGGTATCGGCAAAGGTTGAAGAAGCCCAGCTGATCTCTGATGCTCGATCTTTACCTGCTGGCAAACCAAGCACCGGGCAACAAATTGGGCTATCTCCCTCTTCATGGCATTCCACCAGAAGTGCTTCTTCAGGTCCTGATACATCTTGTTCCCTCCTGGATGTATAGAATAAGCTGAACTGTGTGCTTCCTCCAAAATCTTCTGTCTGACTTCTCCTTGAGGAACACAAAGTCTGCCACCATAGCACAATGCACCATCCGGACGAATACAGATATCAGTCCTCAAACTAGCCTCCACCTGAGCTCTGAATGTCTGACATCTGGGGTCCTCCTTCTGTGCCTCCTTGATCTCCTCTATCAATGATGACTGGATCTGAAGAGTCATGAGCTGTCCGGTCTTATCACCTCTCTGCACCAACATCAAATCTAATCTGATGAACTCCTGGATCAACTCCCTCTGCTGAGTAAGGTGGACTAGCACTCGGTTCTCTGGCCTCCTGCTCAGTGCATCTGGAACGGTATTGACTTTGCCGGGATGATACTGCAAGTCAATATCGTAGTCCGCCATAAGCTCCAACCACCTCCTCTGCCTCATATTCAACTCCTTCTGCGAGAATATATACTTGAGGCTCTTGTGGTCTGTGTATATCAACACTTTGTCTCCCAGGAGGTAGTGTCTCCAGATCTTCAATGCAAATACCACAGCCGCCAACTCCAAGTCATGAGTTGGGTAATTCCTCTCATGAGGCTTCAACTGCCTAGATGCATATGCTATCACATGATCATGTTGCATAAGCACACATCCCAGGCCTTTACCCGATGCATCACAGAAAATGACCATCCCCCCTCTACCTGAAGGAGTCCTCAAGATCGGAGCCGTGATAAGCTTCTGCTTCAACTGCTCAAATGCCGCATCACAATCTTCTGTCCATATGAATCTCTCCCCTTTTCTGGTAAGCCTGGTCAACGGAGCTGCAAGTCTAGAGAAGTCCTGGACAAAGCGCCTGTAATATCCGGCTAGTCCAAGAAAGCTCTTTATCTCAGTCACCGTCTTCGGAACTGGCCAATTCTGCACTGCCTGGACCTTACTAGGATCAACTGAGATTCCTTCTGCTGAAACTATATGTCCAAGGAAAGCTATGCTGTCCAACCAGAACTCACACTTGCTCCTTTTGGCATGAAGCTGCTCCTGCTGAAGAGTCTGCAACACAGTCCTCAAGTGCTCTGCATGCTCCTTATAACTCTTGGAATAGATCAGGATGTCGTCTATAAATACAACCACAAACTGATCCAGGTAAGGAGAGAACACCCGGTTCATCAAGTCCATAAACACAGCAGGGGCATTGGTAACTCCGAAAGGCATCACTAGGAACTCGTAGTGGCCATATCGGGTCCTGAATGCCGTCTTCGGAACATCTTCCTTCTTCACCCTCAGCTGATGGTAACCCGATTGTAAATCCAACTTAGAAAATACACGGGCTCCATGAAGCTGATCAAACAAGTCATCAATCCTGGGCAAGGGATACTTGTTCTTGATGGTGACCTTGTTTAACTCCCTGTAGTCAATGCAAAGCCTCTTACCACCATCCTTCTTATTCGCCAATAGCACTGGAGCTCCCCATGGTGAAGTGCTAGGCCGAATCAATCCCTTGTCCGAATACTCCTGCAGCTGCTTCTTCAGGATCTCCAACTCCGTCGGTGCCATCCTGTATGGTGCCTTAGATATAGGAGCTGTCCCTGGAATCGTATCAATGGAGAACTCCACTATCCTCTCCGGTGGAAGACCTGAAATCTCAGCAAAGACTTCTGGAAATTCATCCCACACTGGCACCCCCTTCTGAACCTCCGAAGTGGTCATCTGAGTCTTCTTCTCAGCAGTCTTCACCTCTCCACTAAACTGGAACTCCGGCTGATGCGGGATCCTGAAAGTGATCTTCCTTCCTCTACAGTCAATCACCGCATGGTACTGACTGAGCCAGGTCATGCCTAAGATCACATCGTACCCTTTGGTGTCAAGTACGAGCATGTCTATGGCCAAGATCTTCCCACAAATCTCCACTGGACAGTCTGCACAAACCCTGGAAGACACAACTACCCCATTCCCAGTACTTATCTCCCACTTGAGGTCTAAGGTCTTAACAGGTATAGAATGTAAAGCCACAAAATGATCGGAGATATAACAGTGGGATGCACCTGAATCGAAGAGCGCGAGAACAGGTATAGAATGAACTCTGATGTTACCTGTAATCACCTCCTCCGAAGTCTCAGCCTCCTCTGCCGACAGGTTGTAGGCCTGACCTCTGCCACGCCCTGCTGCTGTCCTGGCTCCTCTCTGCACTGGGCGAACAACATGCGGTGGAGGAAGGGGAAGAGCTCTCCTCATCACTGGTCCCTGCTGCCTCGGTCCAACTGGTCCTGGTAGTGTCCTCTGCACATGTTGCCCCTGAGGTGCCGGCAAGGTCTGGGTAGCAAACCCTACCCTCCTGTGTGGACAGGTCTCCACTGCATGGTCTCGAGCTCCACACACCAAACACCATCCGTTTGCCCTCCGGCAATTTTGCAGGGTGTGTCCTGGCTTCTGGCAGAAGTTGCAAACAAGACCTGGTCGAGCCGTCTGATATGGAACTGCTCTGAACGGCTGTCTGGCGTGGATCTTCGCTGCCCTGGATGGTTCTCCTCTGCCCACCGGCACAAACGGCCTCTTCATGGCCTGGTTCTCCTGCTTCCTCTGCAACACCCGCTCTACCTCTCGAGCGGCGTTAAGAACCTCAGAGTAGGTCTTCATCGGCTGAGACATCAAGAAGGCCTGTAGGTCCAACTGCAGGCCCTGCAGAAACCTGCTTGCCCTCTTCTCTTCATCTGTCACCATATAAGGAGCAAAGCGACTCAGCCTGAGAAACTCTGCAGCATACTCATCTACGGATCCATCCCCCTGCTGCAGCCTGATGAACTGCTCCTCCATGTCCTTCTGAGCAGTGGCGGGGAAGAAACGACTGTAGAAGCTCTTGGAGAAAGTATCCCAGGAGATAGGCTTCTTCAGTCTGGCCTCCTCGGCCAACCACCAAGTCCGGGCGATGTCTTTCAGCTGGATCTTTGCTACCTCCACTTGGCTCTCCTTGGGCACCCGGGCGGCGTTCAGCAAATCAGTGGTGTCCACCAACCACTGTTCAGCCTCCAGAGGTCTCTCGACTCCCGTGAATACGGCTGGTTGCAGCCGCCGGAAATCAGACACGTTCCCAGGCTTCTGCTCCTTCGGAGCTGCCAACTCCTGCCTGAGGAGCTCGGTCTGTTCACGCTGATTCTCCATCTGCTGCTGCTGGTTTCCCAGCATAGTCTGGATGATCCTCAGGACATCAGCACCCTCTCCTCCGACGGGTCCATTCGGGACTTGCCCGACATTGTTGCGACCCGAACGTCTCTCCATACCGAAAGGAATAAGATCTGGAATTGGAAACAAAGGAAAGGAGTTTAGGATACGAAGGAATTGACCAACGAAAGAAGCAAGAAGGACTTTATAACTTTGTACATCGTAGTTGGCATAAGCAAATCACTAGAATTTGCCACTTGGTTGTACTTTTAGGTTTGAGAGCCTAGGCTCTGATACCAACCTGTAACGCCCCGATCCCGACGATACGGGAACGTCACTGCAACGCATATACGTAGGTCCGATGGTGCCCCCACGCATATACGCTAAGCATAAGTACAACAAGTATCGGAGTACAACACACAGCGTGGTATAATCATATGCCAACATACAAAATATAGGTACAAAGTCACACGAGTTATGATAAACAAAAACCACTAATACAAGTGTCCTTCATCACAACTCAAGTCCAAAAGGAATACAAGATACAACCAAAAATACAAAATGCTCACGTATGGACGGAGATCCGTGAACCAAAAAGAAGGGTCGGGCACGGGGGGACTAGAGCTGGTCAGACTGCTCTCCAAGATAGGCCAAGTCCTCAGCGGAAGGCTCCACTTCGTTCCAGGCCTCTAAATCTGAATATGCAAATCCAAAGGGTCAAGACATAATAATAACAAGTAAAAGTTAGTCAAGTGACAAGGATCATGAATAGAGACAATAACATAGTAATAGCTAGCAATGAATAACCAGATTTGTAAGCTAAATAAGATAAAGGTGTATGAAATAAAACTACAATGAATGTCTTATTATTATTACTTGTCTTACTGTGATATCTAGCTATGTGACCCAGCGTCCCAGAGCACATAGATCCATATTCCAGTACGACAAGGTTGTTATTGGAAACAGCGGTTGTATCGACGAACTATGTTTACAGTGTGTCCCGTGCATGCCCGGGACCACGGCCCAGTATTGTTCCGTTGCTTGAAGACGGAACCTGCCGCTAGGCTAACAGGAAAGTCATGACATGTAAACAGGAAAGGGAGGAAGCACTCCCCTCGGTCCCCTGGAGTACCGCAGGTAAGACCGGAAAATATAGTGCACATCCTAATACCACTGTAAACACGAACACATATCGATATCCGCATATTTCCCCCGACCCATGTATAAGTTGGTGAATTTTATGAAATAGTCGTATATATCATGCTTGGTGTTTTAGGGATAGCATGAAGGATTGGTGATACTTCACATTTTAACATGTTATGGACTAATAATAAGTAACATGAGTCATGAAGCAATATAAGCTTAGCAATATGTAACAACATGGCATGAGACATAGTATAGTAAGGTACATCAGGTAGCAAGTCATGCAGTACAGGTATGATGTCTAAAACAAGTCTAATACAGTATACATGTATCGAGGTAAAATCAAAAATTAAAAAGAAAAGGAGTCTGAATCTGTCCCAGAATTTGGCCTGGCGGTCGACCTCCGGTCGACTGCCGGTCGACTGGGAAATGAACTGGCGGTCGAGTCCCGGTCGACTGCCGGTCGACCGTACCGAGTGCGAGAGCTCCAGGTCTTGGCCGGTCGACTGCCAGTCGACTGGTCCAAGGCAATTTGTGAAGCCGGTCGAGTCAGCGGTCGACTGCCAGTCGACTGCCAGCTCAATGTCGTGCCTGCTGTGCACATCGGCAGAGTCCCGGTCGACTGCCGGTCGACCGGTCCTCTGGAAATTTCTGCTGTTAGAGCAGAAAATCAGGATTCTGTTGGGGTTGGTTTCTACAGTCAAAAGTTGGGATTTTTATGGCATTACAAGACCTGACCTACTACTACAAGCACACTAAAACAGAGAATAGTCAAAGTGATTGATAGATTCACATAGTTATGTTGGATTTGAGTGTCATGACCTAAAAATAGGATTTTTACCATACACATGAACATGGATCTCTACCCTAAGCATAATGTGGGTTAACTAAGTCTTGGTGAGTAATAAACTCACCTGGATGGTTCAGTTAGGAGCTGGATTCAAAAGAGGAAGAGGTTGGCTTCAATCACCACTTGTTGTTGATGGAGCTTGAGGTGAAGAACTTGTTCTTGGAGTGATGGTTGGAGTCCTTGAGGTTCCTTGATGAAGCCTTGAAGAATCCCTTGTGATCTAGAGGTGGAAGTGAAGGGATTGAGGAGCCCTAGAGCTAGGGTTTGAGCTTGAGGATGAAGATGAGGATTTCCTCTCTAGGGGATGAAATGAGAAGAAAAGGGGGATCTTGCAAATGAAATGAATATATAGTTTAGGAATTTTGTAAAGGAGTTGGGATTATAATGGAAGTGGAGGGCTTTCTTGCAAATGTGTGTGGGTGAGGTGTCCCCTCTCTTGCCACTTGGCCGGCTGTGGGTGAGAGAGAGAGTGAGTGGGGGTAGGTGAGGGTGAGTGGAAATGAGGTGGCAAGATGAGGTGGAAATGCATTTTGCAATTTTTGGAAAAAAATGCCCAAAATTCAAGTATTTTGGATTGGTCTGGAAATTTTACCAAAAATCAAGAAAAATATTTGAAGACCAATGGTGAAATTCGTTTGAAGAAATACTGTGTAGATTTTTAATTAAAAATCCTGGAGTCAGAAACTTACCGACTCCGAAAGAATTTTCATAAATTTATAAAAATCTCAGAAAAAGAGTATAAGTAGGAATTATGATTCTAAGCTATAGTGTCTAAAGGACTTTCTAGAAATTCCTAACAGTTTGGAAGATAAAAAATTCGGAAATCGGTCAGCGATACTGGCCGACACCGGTTTTGAAGAAATTCATTTTAATTTCAGAAAATTCCAGAAAATCACATAAAATCTAAAATATTAGGAAATGAAGTTTGAAACGAAAATCGGTCAAATACGGATGGTAAAACGGAAGATACGGCCGAAAGGCTGAATACGTAACTAAGCACGTATTCCGGGAAAGGGGTATTACATATAACCCACTAAAATGTATGTATAATTATTTTTTAAAATTTTCACCCCATCAAATTTCCAAATTTCATAATAAATTTCAGAGTCAATTGTGTCAACCTCCTTGTCCCAGAATGGAGAGTGAAAAGATGGAATGATTGACTTGGATGTCATAAGTGCGGGAACGAATACCGACTCAGGAAAGAAACTTAAATCAAGTAAGGGTTCAGGAGTCGGGCTAGGTTCAGGAAGTTGGTCCAAATCAATAAGTTGAAGCTCAAGTCCACAATAATCTTCCCACAATGGAATGTGACTCAATGGTGGTGATTCAAGTTCAGGAATGATATGAGTGGGAATCAAAACTGACTCGAAAATATTACCTAAGTCGGGTAACAAAACAGGAGTTAATAATGATTCGGGAATTTGAACTTGATCATATATTTGAGAATCTAGGTCACATATCTCATTGAGTTCAACCTCATAAAAATGAGAACTTGCCAATTTATCCATGGGACTTTCAAATTTGTAAAATTGGTCAAGTTCAATATGATCATCAAAATGGGTGACTCAATTTCATGATGAATTGGCACAGGATCCAATGTTGACTCGGAAGAAGTGAAATCAGGTGGAGACACCGGAGTCATTATTGAATCAGGAAGCAAAATTGAATCATCAAGTTGGGTTCATGATCATATTCATACTCAAGATCTATTTGAGGAAAGGAAAAACTTGCCAAGTTATCAAAATTTGAAGTTTCGGCAAGTTCACATGATGGCACTGAATTAGAATCTTGTTGTCCAAAGCAACTTGGTTCGTCGGCTCTAAGAGAGTGGTCAGCGATATTAGAATTGGCCGGACAGTGAGAACACAAAGATTGAACCATCATATCTAGTTCATGCTCACGAGCTAATCTAGCCTGAGTCATGGCTTCAAGCCTCTTTTGTGATTGGACTTGGAAAAAGGAAGTGTCATCGTGATGAAGTTGTGAGTCGGTGGACTCACGCATCATCATGTCTAAGATTGATGGTGGTTGTTGCTTGGACTCGTGCATACTCATCATTTCCCGGATAGATAGTTTTCTATTCTGAATGGGTGGATCTGAGTATGAATCTGGGAATATTGTGGACAAGGTGGAGACGGAGGACAAGTCAGTTGAAAATTGGACTCGGGGAATCGAAACCCCATGAACTCTGTGAAGAGTTGAAAGTATGAAAATTATGGTCATAAGATGGGGGGTATGGGTTATAATCATTCGGATAAGACCATTCCGGCACACTAGATTGGTCAAAGTTATGATATGCCGGGTTGGTAATGTCCGAAAAAGAGTTAGGTGTGTAATATGGATTAAAGTTGGAAAAATTATCATTATATGCCATATCACACAAAACAAACAAAAGAAAAAGAAAACAAACAAATAAACAAACAAAACAAAAAGAAAATTTCTAACCTAAGTTAGGGTAGACCTATGACCTAGACGACTCCTAACTGGTTAGACTGTCCACGGGAGGTAGGGTGCAGATTTTGACCACAAGTTAATCAGCCAGGTCAGGGCAAGAGTGGTGGGAGGTTTTCCGTCAAAGACGTTCCTTAATTAAATAACCACCAATCTTCGGGCTTTCGGCCCTCAATCCCCTTCCTAGACACTGATTTGGCAAGAGTCAACTTCCAGCACCGTTCCCCCTTAGGATAATCTCCTAATTGAGTCCGAGATGTCCCTAGGGCCAACGTCTACTAATTTTAAGTTAGGCTTGGGTTAGTGAGTGCTTGGATATGATTTTTGGGCTAAGGAAGGGTGCTGAAATCCCCACCTTATCTTGTTATGGGTTAGTGCCCTTAAGATAAGTTTGTGCAAGTGTACAAGAAATGTAAATAAGATTCACTCAAAGCATGAAAATCAACCAAGAGATGAGTCCTATTCTACATGAAATGCGAACGTACCTTGCTCCAGCACTCTTCAACAGTAAAATAAAGTAATTGAAAAGACACGTGCCTAATATGCAAACGTCTAATCAATTTTTATCTTTAACAACAAATAATTTACTGTTGAATTAATTAGCAGTAAGCAAGGTTATCACAGAACAAATTTTAACAGAGAAGTACACAGATATTGCAAGTTTCCAAAACCTGCAAAAATTTCAGTCAGTAGTCCTCTGCTACTGCCGCGGATCCGCGGCTATTGCCGCGTTTGCGCGGCAAAGTAGCAGGCTCTGCTGCTCTGCCTTCGAGGGCAGAGGCACAGAGTTGCTATATGTCCACTTCTACTGTTGTTTTTCTGTTCTCCAAACCTGCAAACAGAAAAGAATAAACGAATTAGTTAATAATTTTTTTTTTAGAGATAAACTTACCGTCCTCTCCCGGCAACGGCGCCAAAATTTTGATTGAGATTTTTACCTGCACACAAAAATAAGGAATTAGATTTAGAACAAGTTGTGCAAGGTGCTCAATTCTAATCCGCGGTAGCAATGGCTATGCGGGTCGTGATCCTCAGGGAGGGACTAGCGATGGAAGCGTTTAAGTAAGATTCTCTAAAAATTATTTTCTTTTATTATTTACAATGGTATATGATATTTACAATGAGAAGGTGAAAAGTAAATTTGAGAGAGATGGAGATCTAAACTAGAATTAGAAAGAAAGAAAACTATACATACATACCTCTTCTCCCTTGCTTACCTTTGATCCGTGCGATGACTTACCTGTCTTGGAAGGCGTACAAGTATGGCATATAGGATCGTCCACCTTCTTAATCTACACTACGAAAATAAAAGACAAACTAACGAAGGTTTGTTCATCTCCATAGGCCATCAAGGGCTCTTCTTCGGCTAGGCAGTCTCAACGCAATTGGGTCTCATGGTTCACAAGACATTAGAGAGAAAATAGAAGAAAACAAGAATAAAAGAACACAAGAATAAACAAGAAATAAAGAACACAAACAAACCTCAAGTGGATTTCATTAACAATGGAAGAAAAGTAGGCTTACACCGCTGTCACCTCAGTACAAGCATGGACTCCTTCCTCCATGAAAGCTTCCTCCACTCTCAGTTACAAAATTTATAAAAGAAAAACGAAAATAAAATCTAACCTAAACTACAAGTTAGCCTAAGAAACCCTAGAATTTGCTCTATAGATTCTGTGTTTCTGAGGTCTGCCCTTCCTCTGTTGCTATGCAGGGGTATTTATAGGAGCTGGAAGAAGTAGAGTCCCGGTACAACTCTGTCCTTTAACTTGTTATCATGTTGATCTCCGAATATGTCTTATCTGCGGATTGAATTGGAAAGTTTGATCAACATAAGAGTTGTAGGTCTTCCCGTCTTCTTTCTGGAGCATCTTGTATCATCGGATTTGAATATCTGTATCAAAAGTTATGATCTGAATACTAAAACGTGTACAGTCTGAATCCGAATTTATCTTTAAACTCTTCTCCTTTTATCTTTAGGATTGTCTTGCAAGCAACTAGGGTTGAGTAGAAGTCCATCCCTTTTCTTTTAGTATTTGCAACTATTGCCCTTGGATAATTGCAATTTTGACATTTGATAATTGCAACTTTTGTATTGGGCTTGAATATGGGCTTTTGGGCTTCTTTTAAGGCTTTATTCCTTTATTTTAATATTTCGAGGCCTACACACAATAAATCATAAAATATTAGTAAATGTGCAGAATTATAGGAAAAAATATGAAATTTGATGGTAAATATAATGATAAAAATGCACTTTTCACTACCAATCAGCTTCCAATAAAACTTTCGGTCACAATCCTCGAGGGGAGCAGTAGTCAGAATACTCCTCATGGTACGCTGATCTCCGTTGTAGATCAGGGCGTCCCGGTCAGGAGTGCTCTGCTCACTGAACAACAAAGCTTGCCCCTGAAATTGTAAGCTAACGTTGCCAGCCAGACCCCTAACCGACCCAAAAAGGCTATTCAGAGGCCCAGGGATATAGTGCACTGTAAAGTAAGAAGAAGAAACTATATTAGTTCATTAGCCAAACAAAAGAGAAGCTAAAGCAAAAGAAAATTGCTAAGGCATAACTTCGCTCTCCGAGCGAAGCTAGCCTAGCATTAGCTTCGCCTTGAAGCTCAACTTCGCACTCTGCACAAAGGCAGAGTGCAAAAAATAGCTTCGCTCCAGAAGCTTATCTTCGCATTTTGTCATTAAACAGAATGCAAAAAGCCCCAAGGGCTAACCTCACTGGAAAGGCACTTGTGCCTAAAATTTACTCAAAGGACTTGAAAGTCCTCTTTTCAGCTACGCTCCTAGAGCTAGCTTCGCATTCTGTCATTTGACAGAACGTGAACCGCCCTAAGGGCTAACTTCGCATAGAAGCTTGGAAAAGAAACCATTTGATTTCTAATTTCCAATTCGCGAAATTAAAGGGAAATTAAATCCCCTAAAAATTCGGTGGGATTAAATTAAGGAAGCATAGTTCCCTGAGATCACTGGATCATAGTGAATCGCTCTGGTTCACCATAAAATAACCAGTCAATGGCTTCGAAAAGAGATGAAAATTTCTAAGGGAAAACTCCCTACCCCCTATGAGGCGTTCGATGATCGGAGGAGGAGATGGCGCCTTCGTAGTGGAGATCGCCGCCTCTTTGCTTGCGCATCGTTTGGGGGCCATGAAGAACTGAGAAGTTCTGAAAATCTGAACGAAAGAGAAGGAAGAGAAAGAGATTTATTTCTCTAAAAATTCAAAGTGTCATTTAAGAGAAGTTAGTTCTCTCTTTTAGCCCACCGGGCTTTTATAGACATACAATTGTCTGGCTTCGCCTCCTCAAACAGTGCACAGGCGGTCGTTTCAAATTAATTTGAATGGCGCCCAAACGCCTTCTCTGAGAAGCTTTACTTTAGCTCCGTCGAGGGCTAGCTCCGCTGTAAGTTCAGTATTGACTTCGCGCGATGCTTGGTTAGCTTCGCCGAAAGCTGAGTAGTAGCTCCGCTGAGAGTTCATCTTTAGCTTCGCGGGAAATTTTGCGCTAGCTCCGCTGAGAGCTAATTTCTGACTTAGCTACAAATCCATCTTTAGCTTCGCTGGAAGCTTAGCTCCGCCAAGAGCTTTTCTTTCCTTCTTTAAAAAAAGGCTTATGGAGAAAATCAAGTGGGATCACTTAGTGTACGGCTACACTAGATGGATTTTTTTTCCAACCTACGCCAGTCCATTCCAGTTTCTTCCGAAGTTCAAAGTGAAAGACACGGAACAAAGTAAACCAGCAACAAGTAAAATTTTATTGATTCAAAAGGAAAGATACATTGATAATACATCAAGATTGTCTTTCATACAACAGACTCTTTGCTCCAAAGGCATACAAGTTGTCCTATCTACTTTCAGGGTGATAAGTCGTTCCAAGACCATCAAACCAACTGGACACGAAAGGTCTTCCTCCTTCACAAGGCCGTAATCCTTCGCTTAATGGCAGATTTTGCCACTAAGGAGCTGGATCTTCTTTGATCAAAATTGGCAAAGGATTGATTGCCGCCAGAAAGCTGGATCTCCCTTAATCAAAATTGGCAAAGGAAGGATCCGAGACCTTACTGGTGACGTTCGATTCCCGAAGTGGATCATCTTGAATAAGCGACCACCAGCCTCTTACCGGAGTGGATCATCTCGGATAAGCAACTTTTGGCCTCTTCTCGGAATACGCATCAGCTACTCCAGTATGTTCCTTCTGCTTATGATCAAAGCTTCAACTTGAAAATCAAGGGGCAAGTTTTTATTCTCCTTCATCTGGTCGAAAGAATTGCGAGCACAGTATACTGTAATGCAAACAGGAAATAAGTTAGCATTAAATAAAAAAGAAAGAGAGTGAAATGCTAATTCTTTAAGTGAAGCTAATCCAGATCTGGGCCTGTTATGCCCTAAGGATACTTCAGATAAGCAGAGAATGGCCTCACTTACACGGTAACATTAGACTAGCTTAGCAGAAGCCGGGTCTCAGCTCTGCCTAGACAGTTAAAAAGAGCTAAGTCTTAGCTTTACCTATATGGCAAGGCTAGACTGGCCCGGAAGGCACAATCTTAGCGGCACCTATATGGCAAGACTGGCTCAACCTCGAAAAGGCCAAGTCCTAACCTCGCCTGTATGGCGAAGCTAAAACTTGTCTAGAAAAGGTGAGGCCTAGCCCTCGCCTATATGATAGGTTTAGCAGGTCAAGGCAGGAGCTTCGCCTAGAAAAAAAATCTTTCGCCTGACCAGGGAAGAATATTAGCTACACCGGGAAGCTTATAAAGGGCTGAAACCCTTCTCCAAAGATCAGCCAAATGCAGAGATCAAGGAAATTCAATCCCTGAAATAACTAGCAAAGCTAAGAAAATTAAGGGAGATAAACTCCCTAAGTTCACAGGATGACTGAGGCTCACCAGCTCTTGATCGAGTAATAACCAGAATGAGAGTCCCTACTACTTCAGGGATCTCAGTCTCCTTGCTTGGGCAATTGTAATACCCCGTTCCCGGAATACGTACTTAGTTGCGTATTCAGATTTTCGGTCGTATTTTTCGATTTACTTTCCGTATTTGACCGATTTCAATTTAAATATCTTTTTCCAATATAATATATTTTATATGATTTTTTGGAATTCTCCTGAATTAAAAGGAATTTCTTCAAAACCGGTGTCGGCCAGTGCCGCTGACCGATTCCCGGATTTTTAATTCACAAACAGATTGGAATTTCAAAAAGAGTCTTTAGACATTATTTCTTAGAATCACATTTCTTACCTAAATACTTTTTCTGAGGATTTTATGATTTTATGAAAATTCCAACGGAGTCGGTAGTTAACTGATTCCGGGATTTTTAGTTTTAAAACTATAAAGTATTTCTTAAAACGGATTTCACCATGATTCTTAGAATAATATTCTTGATTTTTGATAATTATTTCGGGTCGTTCCGAGATACTTGATTTCGGGACGATTCCGGTATTTTCCCGAAAGATTTCCGCGTCCGTAACCGAATCCCGGGAATCCGCCACTTTCATTATTTTCATTTTCTCATCCAAGAGAAATATCTTCTCTTTTCAATTTCTTTTCCTTTTTCCTTTTTCCTTTTTCCTTTTTCTTTCTTTCCTTTTCCTTCCACCCTAAGTTTCTCCAAGCTTCCTCCATAAGCTTCTCCAAGCTTCTCCAACACTCCACCACAAATATCTCCACCTCACCCCTCACCATGGCAAGCCAAGATTGGCCAAGAGAAACACCTCATCCCACTACTTTACAAATAGCCCCCTCTCTTTTATTTAATTGCATCACCTTCACAAATTCCAAATCCTATAAATATCTTTCCTTCTCCATTTCATTTCATTTCCTCTTCTTTCTCTTCACCAAAGCCCTAACCTCCACCAACTCCTCCTTCATCTCCACCACAACAACAACCACTCCAACTTCTCCAACTCCTTACCTTCATCTTCTTCCTCCTCCATCTCCATTTAAACCACCACAACTTCAACAACTCCACCAAAGCTTCCACCTTTCCTTTACCTTCTCCAAAAAATACCACCACCATCAAAAGCCTTCACCAAACCATCATCCCACCACCAAACTTCAAGGACCGGCCACTCCTTTTGGATTGGGGCCGCGTTCTTCTCCGTTGGCAAGACTTAGGGCCGGTACCCTCCTTTTGGATTGGGGCCGAACTTCCCTTCGTCGGGTCGATATGTATTCCACTTCCACCATTTAATGGTTTGGATTTGGAGTTGGACCATCCCTTCGGTTAAAACGCGGAGTTACCTCCTGCGTCTAGGCCATTTCCTTGAACGCGGCCTTCGCGTTATTGTATCGATGCAACGCGGAAAACCATGACCGCGTCTGCGTCCTTCTCATGTCAACACGACGCGAAGCTAAGTACCCGCGTCTGTGTTCTGTCCTTGTTGGCGTGACGCAGAGTTTATACTCGCGTCCGCGTTCCCTTCATGGACACAGGACTTGAACCCTCGTCCGCGTCCGCGTTTCCCTCGCGTCCGCACTTAAACGCAGACCTCGGTTGTGTGGCATCTATGCGACGCGAATCCCGCGTCTGCTATCCCGCGTATGCTATTCCCGCGTCTGCCATTCTTGCGACGCGAACCCCGCGTCTGTGATTCCCATGTCTGATTATTCTCGCGACGCTAACTTCCGCGTCTGCGAAACCCGCGTCTTCTTGTGCACTCTCTCCTTCCGTAATTATGGCGCATTCCGAGTTCCGTGGATTTCGGACCTTTCGGCATTTCTGGTGATTTAGGCGAGTGTTCTCACTCGCTACCCCCTTGCTTTCCTATTTCATTGGTTATGCGAGTTTCTCCGCTTCATTGAGTCGACTTGTATTTACATTATGCATCACTTGACATACTACTATTTGGCAAGACCCCTTGTTATGACTTGACTTGCCACTTGACTAATATCAATCTCTTGACATGACTTATCACCTGGCAATATCATCATCTTGTCATGCTATCACTTGGCACCCAGCATGATCTACTCGACTTGTGATTATCATGTTTACGGGAATCCTGCCTTGTTATCCTGTATGGAACTAAGTGCCACACAGAGCAAAGTGCCACACCATACTCGGTGGGGGCCACCTCTTGAATCTGTGGGGGCCACCTCTAGAATCCATCCCCTCAGAACAAAGTGCCACACAGCACAAAGTGCCACACCACTCGGTGGGGGCCACCTCTTGAATCTGTGGGGGCCACCTCTTGAATCTGTAGGGCTATTCCTGTTATGTCCAGTTATTCCCGTAATCTGATAATCGTGGTAAGCCATAAAAAGGACCACTTGCACGGGGAATGGGAGGAAGTGATGGATGCCGGAATGATACCTTGCTTATAGTAATGGAATACCTGAACTGACGATTCGTGTTAGTGGGACTTTGGGCCCACAGAAGATGCGTGTTAGGGGGACTTTGGGCCTCCAAACTGGTCCCAGGTGTATGGGAACTACTATAAGAAGTGTTATCAGTTCTCCATCTGCTTCCGTTAACAACCCTCGGCTTGCTTATATATGGATGTATGTGTGTTGGGATGTACACCAGGACACATACCTAGATATATGAGTCAGACGAGTAATAATAACATAAGACTCCTGTCATACCTGTTATGATGCTTGTTATGATTCCTGTTATGCCTGTTATGATTCTTGTTATGGCACCTGTTTTGGACTCCTGTTATGATGCCTGTTATGATTCCTGTTACGACTCCCGTTATGTACTCTTGTTATGTATTCCTGTTATGACTACCTTGTGACTCTGATTCTATACGCTTGGATTACGGTAACATGAGATAAAGGTATATATATGAGGGTTTCCTTGTTTGGATTATTCCTTCGATGTACTAGTCTCATGAGACCGTGACTTAAGCGTATACAATCAGATTTGCTCGTTCTTGGCTTTATTCAGTCTTACTGCTATACATGTACTTACCCTTGCTCGCCACCTGGCATTTGTATCACACTCGCCTGGGGAGTTTCATCTGACTCCCCTGGATCCTTATGTCCAGGTCATGGAGCTTGGAGCATGTCAGAACTTGGAGCGTGTGGATTCTCCCAGTTGCTGATCAGAGTGGCACAGCGGTAGCGTGGATCTTCAGCAGACCGTTCAGAGCTCCATCCTTCCAGGCCCCCTTGTGTGCCTCTCGAGTTTTCCTTTTGTAAACTCGTGAGTGCCTTTATACTATTCATTCTTGTATACTTCCTTGTAATCTCGCAATTGCGCATGTCAGTGATGTAATATTCATGTAATATTGGATCACCTCTGGTGATAACTTTGTAATTGTACTCATGTGTTGGAATGTATAATGCACCACTTGCTTTCGTACTCTGATTCTTGCCTGTACTGATGCTTAGCGTATATACGTGAAGGTACTTCTGACTTGCGTATATACGTTGCAGTGACGTCCCCGTATCAGCGGGATCGGGGCGTTACAGCAATGGGGAGATGTCATAAACAAACCTCCCAGAAAGAGAAAAGTATGTTCCTCTGAAAAGGACTACAAAAGTCTTATTTATAGGCCTTATGGCTCGACCACGCCGCTGCCACTTCAAGCCTAGAAGCATGGGTGAAGTTAAAGCATTTAAATGCTTAGCCTCGAAAAAGAGAATAGTCCCCTTCGTGAATATACACAAAGTTCATTGAACTTCGAAAAAGGGAATAACCTCCCTCGTGAATGCAGGTGAAGTTATTCAAACCTTGGAAGAGGGAGTAATCCCTCTCGTAACTCACGAAAGCAGTTAGCCTTGGAGAATGGAACGACGTTCCATCACAGCAAGCACAAGACTAGCGCTATTTGAAAGTGAAACTACTTCAGGAAGCGCAAAGGCGAAGCTATCCAGAAGTGCGAAGCTACACGGGAGCAAATTAATACAATTCCTCGGCGAACCTATTCCAGCCCGAAGCAGGGCTAAAATCGAATTTGAACTCAACCATAAAAGCGAGTTCACACCCACACACCATTGATCATCAACCAAAGTAGTTCAAAGTATTTCGAAATCTGAACCATACCATTGCAGATTTACAAAAACTTTGAAGGGGGTCTTATTGACACTCTAAAAAGATAAAACTCTCACATTTATCTTCAACCGGTCTGAATGATGTCTAACTCATCAACATTTATAAAAGATAAGTAGAAGACAAGCTGATAACCAGGGATAAGGCAGCGACTTTGACCTTATTGATCTAGTGAAGCAGACAATAAGCCAAAGTTGTCTTTGAAGAGAGCCAAGCAGGCCTGAGAGACTAAGTTAACTCAACACTTAGCCTTGCATGAGCCCAAGGGGATAGCTTTTGGCCTTCCTTTAAAGCCCTCCATGACTCCATATGGAACTAAATTATAGCTTCGCCTGAAACTTTCTTGGTAGCCTCGCTTTGAGGCCAACTATTAGCTTCGCTTGAAACTTTCCATTCAGCCTCGCTAGAGGCTGATCCAGGAGTTTCATGCTAGAAGCTTTATCCCTAGCTTCGCTAGAAGGAAAAAAGGGTGCAGCTCCGCTGTGAACTGAGTCGTAGATCCGCCATGAGCTGAGCCTTAGCTTCGCAAAAGGCTCTGAAAGTAACTTCGCCTGAAGTTATAAGCCAAGTCTTGGCTTCGCATGACTTAGCTCCGCAGTGAGCTTTGCCAGGTCATCAAATTGACCGTTTCAAAATCCCTTGAGGGATTAATGGGTAAATCCCACTAACTTAGTGTGGTTAACGCCACTTTAAGTGGGCGGTTACACCGGCCCACTTCGTCCCACATTAAGCGGAGATAATTAAACCACAACGGCAAGGAGGCGTTCGCCAGAAGCTCGCGAGTAGCTTCGCTGTAAGGTCATTTGCAGCCTTACGCGAAGCTAAAGACTGATTCAGTCTTGCTTAATTCAAGGGGGCAGTTACACCCCATTTTTGCTATAAATAGTCCCTTGCTGAGCCAAGGGACAAGAGAGAGATGCGTAGAGGGAGAGATGTGCAGAGGGAGAGACAAGCACGAATAAAAAGAGAAAAAAGAAGGCTAACGGGCTAGAGAAAAGAGAAATTTAACAAGAAATTCTAGAGAGTGTTCTCTTGTTCTTCTACTTCCAAATACTTTATTCCCCGAACCAAGAGAGAAGGGAATCCTATTTGGAGGCAAATTGATCGTCTGATCGATTGCATCGTCAAAGGGATAAAGTGATCGCGTACTGATCAGATTCCTACCGGCATATTTCTCCAGAAATCTCAGAGGAGATCTACTTGTAATTTTCTTTTTCTTTCTATAAAGAATTACTTGTAATTTCGCTCCTCAATTCTTTTTTGTAAGTTTTTCTTGAATCAATTTTCAATGAAAAACACCGGCCAACAGTCATATTTATGACCATTAGGTTTGCCGGTCGACCACCCGTTCGACTGCACCCATGTCTTGACCTGTCGGTCGACCGACCGATCGATTGAGGTATGAACCAGAGAGCAAAGCTCTCTGGTCGGTCGACCAGTCGGTCGACTTGGGCCAGATCCAGAGAGTAAACTCTTTAGATCGGTCGACCGCCCGGTCGATAGGCCCTCAAGCCAAGGCTGTGTGCATGTTCTGCGTACATCGGTCGACCGGTCGGTCGACCAACTTCTGGCTCGGTCGACCGCCACAAGGCCAGGTCAGGGATAAAAAAGGATTAAAACTTGGTCTTTTAACATCCTATAAAATCATATAAAATCCACAAAAATTAGTTCATTGAAATACTTTGAAATCCAAATATGTGTGATAAAAAATCAGCACATATTACAAATAAGTTGAACTATTTTTGTGATATAGAAATTTAACTTTAAACAAAAACTGATATTTTTCAAAAATCAATCTTCAATTTGAAAAACAATTTTTTTAAAACTTGTTCAAATAAAAAAAAAGATATTAAAACTCATTTGAAGCATATTGTGTATGGATATTATCCAATACACATATAAAATGAAATATCTATGTTTTTGGCAGTAAGCTCTAAACAAAATTTTGATAAATATAAAACTTAAAAGCTATGAACTTGAAACATCAAATTAAGTTTTTCTAAACATTTGAATCAACAATGTATATAGATGAAATTCAATATACATATAAAACATTTAAACTTATTTTGATGAACTCTATTCATAAAACATAAAGATATCAACTTTGAAGCTCAAAATCAAGACGGTATTTTCTAAAATCAAAATTATTCTTATGAAAACATATATAAATTTTTTGTGTGTGTGTGTATGAGCTTGAGCAATCCACAGCTAATCTATCCTTTATATTTTATTTAAAAATAAAATCTTAACACTTACAAACACTAGACTCAAGTCTTGAAAATCTTCTTCTCCATCTTGACTTGGTCCAAACCTTGATATAAAGAGGAAGACTCCTCTTGAGTACTTGATGTGACCTTGAAGCATGAGCTCTTGAATCAACACTGCTAGTTTCAAAACTTGACTTCGAATCTTTCATTGAATCAGAACACCGATTAAGATCTTGATGAAATATCTGAAACTAAATAAGCATATTAGTACTATAACTACATGAGTTAATCATCATCAAAACTATGGTGATCGACCTTTAGGCCAACATCTCCCTCTTTTTGATGATGATAAAACTCAAGGAGTTATATATGCATGGATTAAAGATAAGCCTCATAGAAGCTCCTCCTTAACTCACGCATAGGCAAAATAATAAAGATATTCAATGAAGGCACATAAATTAAACACAAATATATATGCATCAACAATAAACATGCTTATATAAACTCTCTAAATTCTTTTCCCCCATTCTGTCAATTCATCAATAACGGGGTGAAGATAAACAAACAATAAAGATGTATCTGTGATATACATTCATGAAAACTGGAGATGTTAAGTTAGCTCTCACTGTATACATGCATTACATGGAGAAGGGATGACTAGATCCTAATCCACATAAAGCATAATATACAATGTATAAGCGGAGATATTAAACTCCCCCTACACATGTGTATCATATAAAGAAGAGAGGTCAAGCTCTATTATTTGTAAAATACACTCAATATGAATCTATACATAGAGGAGATGTTAAGCTCCCCTTGCATATAATCAATATATTTCAAACAAATTTTGAAAACCTTTTAAAAAATAATTTTTTAACAAAATAAATTTTGATATACCACTAGTGGGTGGCAAAACAAATATTGATATCACTTGTAGATGAATAAAATTATTAAGCTACCAATAGTAAATTTTTGATACCATTAGAACGAGAAATTGATACCAATTGTAAATAAAACATGAAGTATGAAATCAATTGTAAGTTTTTGATACCAATTGAAGGTAAAATATGAGATATATTTTGATACTAAAAAAATACCAATTGAAATCAATGCGTAAGCCTATAGAGATACCTATCAACATCTAGAATTAAATCAAGCTTAGCATAAACTTTTTGTGCTTAAAATAAAATATGTGACATTGTAAAATAAGCACAATTTAAATCACACACACATATATATATGCATGAAAATGAAAATACCATATGAAATATGGTGCATACATATATATAGAAACCAAAATATGAGTATACAAATGAATAGATCATGAAAATTATGTATAACTCGTAACTATCACCCTTTCATGCACATAATAAAAGATAGTCATTAAGGTATATAAGGCATGGTTGCTCAACTATCTGCCCTTTGGTTGGGGATCTTCAAAAATAAGAGTTTAAAAATAATTTAACATGTTTGAAAACTTTACCAATTGAAGAATCAAGAAACAAGTTTAAAATAATTTTTGAAAAACTAGTTAAAGATCCTTCAAAATATGAAACCAAATCATATATCTCATGAAGCATGCTAAATACACAAAAATTATCACTCAAGATCTATTAGGCACAAAAATTAGCTCATGAAAACAAGGTTATGAGCAAACAAAAGAAATGTGAGTGCACAAGAATCATGTAAATAACATATTCATGAAATAAACAGTAAAGCTCAAAATATCAAAACACATGAAATCATTAAAAATTTATTTCATTAAAACTAAACAAACTTTAAGGTATATGTATATTTTGTCGAAATTAGAAGTATACATATATATCCCAAAAATAAACGAGTTCATAATAGAATTTTGCATGAAAGCAAGTAACTCAAGGATATTCATATATTCTATTAGTTTTAGACAAAAATAACATATACATGAAGCTAAATATGTACAAGAATAGAAAAATAAGTATAAATGCAAGAATCATCAAAACTAACTTGTACAATTACATGTAATGAGTAAAAATGAGCAATAAGCACAAATATATAATAATCAAGTATAGCTCACTGCTTGTATTAGTATAAACACAAGTTTTAATGAAAACTACATCTAAATAAGTAATCACCATGTGAAGTACAAAAGAAACATGATCATTAGGCTAAATGCACGTGTTTCAAAACTAATATATACATAATAGTTAAACAATAGTGAGAACACAAAATATGAATTCATATGAACATGGGTGTATCTCAAAGATTATTTATGTATATCACATGTCTAATAACATTGCATTTAACATAATGAGCATTAAAACCATAACATGGTAGAAATTATCAATGTAAAAGTATGTAAATTAAAATAGGAGTTTAGAGATAGTTACCAAACCATATAAACTATTCTCTAAGTCTCCAACCATAGTGGTCCTCCCACCAAACATTCTTGATAGCGATGCATTAATTAGGTATGTCCAACTAGTTCCTTATGCATCCACCATCAAGGCATCAACCTTCTCACGTTTTGTGAGAGCCCACACCTACATCAAACACAAGTGGTAGGAATTTTGGTACCCATATCTTTTTGGGTCCATTGGGTTTAGTAACAGTTGAAACCCAAACATATTATTAGCAAAATTTAAATGATTTATCCTATCAAAATAAAATTTTGCAAGATAGGCTTTGCGGCTATAATGTGTACATTTGTACACTCTAGCATAAATGTGAGTGGGGTGAGCAAGGTGTGCATGTGTATGCCATGGTGCATGAGTATGTGAAATTTGTTTTTTGCGAAATATAGATTCTAACCTATTATGGTTAAATGCACATTGGCTCAAAGTGGAGCCCAAACAATCAATTTTCTTCTTCACAATACAAATATCATTATTAATTTTGGAAGAAGAGACATGAGCATGAGAATCAACAATCTTTTCTTTTTAGAAATATTTTCTTTTTCTTTTAAAATAATTTTCTTTTTCAAAGAGTTATTTTCTTGCAAAACAATATCTTTTTCTTTTTCCACCAAAATAATTTTATTTTTCAATGAATTGTTTCCTTTGCAAATGTCATTTAGTTTTAAAGGCAGGAAAATATTCTCTTGTTTCAAAAATTTATTTTCTTTTGAAATACATTAAATTTATTTTTAAAATAATCATTTTCTTTTAACAAAAAAGTGTTTTCCTTCTTCAACTTATCATTTTCAAGTTTTTATAAATCATAATTTTCAAGAAATTTTGACAAAAAGATGCAAGCTCATCATAAGGCATATCAATATCATCTTTTACCTCAAATTCAGAATTTACCTCAAGGGGGTCATCCTTGGACCATGTATCAAATGTCAGAAGCATCAATTCCATCATCCGAGTCACTCCCCATATAGTATTGCTTTTGTTCACCAAGGGAGACAAGTGTGTTCCATACTACAAAAGCTGAATCAAAGTTAGAAACCCTAAATAAATATTCATCATTTAGGGTTAACTTTAAAGCATGGATGACTTCTGTATTAGCCTCAAGATGTTTGCCGTTATTAAAATATGAATATTTAATAGTGATAAAATAAACATGAATTCTTATGACCTTAAGATACATAGACATCTTAATTTTTCAATTTTAAAAGTCAAGAATTTCAAATATGGGAGGCGTCATGAAATCCATGTGTGTGTGCAAATATTGTGATTAACTAAAAGGAAGATCTTTAACTCAAGGTTGTTCGATCCAAATCAAGAGCATCAAGCTCTGATACTAATTGTAGATCACCTAGAGAAGGGGTGAATAGGTGACAAGCTAATCAAATGCAAAACTAATGTGGAATTAAAACTAATTGTGCAAACTAAAAATATTATGCAACACACAACTTATAACCAAGAGTGTCGCTGAATTTACGGTGAAGGGCTTTGGACTATCTCCTCAAAATTCCTCTAGATTAAGAGTTGATGTGCCAATATGGTTCTCTTGATTGAATACAAGTGTGATCAAACAATCCCAAGCATATATCAATAAAGCACAAGATATATCAAGCATATAAAGAGATAAACAATATAAGCATCAAGATATATAAACACAAGTGAGAGAGAAAGATGAGCAATCACAAATATGAGAGAATTGTTTCGAGGTTCGAGCACACTTGCTCTACATCACCGCTTTCAACACTATGAAAGATTTCTACTAGAATCGATCCCGCAAGATCACTCGGTGCCACAACACCTACAACAAGTTCACAATAGAACTCTTGGATTCACAAGTCCCTCACTTATTCAAGCAAGAACAACAAAACACGAACTCACAAGTTCGCCGAGGCCGCACCTTTACAACACTCTCCAATACAAGGGGTGGAACACTTGTGATCACTTCTCTTGATCACAAAAACTACTCTCACTAACAAAGCTCCTATAAGATAAATATGGCAATGAAAAGCTTAAACTTGTGTGCGAAAAACTTGGATAAATTTGGAGGTGAAAAACTCAAGAAAGCTTTTGATAAAATCAAGAGATTCACTCTTGAAAAACTGCTTTTGATTTAAAATGAAAGCTCTAAAAACTTGTTGAAAAACTTCTATAGAAGATAAGAAAATAGCTCGAGAAAACTCTCCCAAAAATCTTAACTAAAACTGGCTCAAAACCCCAATTTATAAAGGCTGTCAAAAACTAGTCGTTGGGGCCAGACTGGTCTGTCGGTCGACCGGCCAGTCGACCGGCCAACGGTCATATTTGTGACCATTGGGGTTACCGGTCGACCGCTCGGTCGACTGCATCTCGGTCTTGACATGTCAGTCGACCGACCGGTCGATCGACGCAAGAACCAGAGAGCAAAGCTCTCTGGCCGGTCGACCGGTCGGTCGACCTGGGCCAGACCAGAGAGTAAACTCTCTGGATCGGTCGACCGCCCAGTCGACTGGCCCTCAAGCCAAGGTTGTATGCACGTTCTATGCACATCAGTCGACCGACTTCTGGCTTGCTCGACCAGTCGATCGACCGCCAGAAGGCCAGGTCAGGGATAAAAAGGGATTAAAACTTGGTCTTTTAACATCCTATAAAATCCCATAAAATCACATAAAATCCTCAAAAATTAGTTCTTTAAAAATAATTCGAAATCCAAATATGTGTGATAAAAATTAGCGCATATTACAAATAAGTTGAACTATTTTTGTGATATAAAAATTCAGCTTTAAGCAAAAACCGGTATTTTTCAAAAATTAATCTTCAATTTGAAAAACGATTTTTTCAAAACTTGTTCAATTACAAAAATAAGATATTAAAACTCATTTAAAGCATAGTGTGTATGGATATGATCCAATACACATATAAAATGAAATATCTATATTTTTGACATCAAGCTCTAAAAATTTTTTGATAAATACAAAACTTAAAAACTATGAACTCAAAACATCAAACTAGATTTTTCTAAACATTTAAACTAACAATGTATATAGATGAAATTCAATATACATATAAAACAAGTAAACTTATTTTTATGAACTCTATTCATGAAACATAAAGATATCTACTTTGAAGCTCAAAATTAAAACGGTATTTTTAAAATCAAAATTATTCTTATGAAAACACATATAAATTTTGTGTGTGCATGAGCTTGAGCAATGCACAACTAATCTATCATTTATATTTTATCTTAAAATAAAATCTTAACACTTACAAACACTAGACTCAAATCTTGAAAATCTTCTCTTGAAAATCTTCTTCTCCATCTTGACTTGGTCCAAACCTTAATCCAAAGACCTAGACTCCTATTGAGTACTTGATGCGACCTTGAAGAGCGAGCTCTTGATTCAACACATGCTAACTTCAAAACTTGACTTCGAATTCTTCATTGAAGCTAAACACCAATTAAGATCTTGATCAAATATTTGAAACAAAATAAGCACAAGATCATTAGTATTATAACTACATGAGTTAATCATCATCAAAACTAGAGTGATGGACCATTGGGCCAACATCTTGGGCTTGACTATCAGGGACCATTACGCTACTCAAAGAATCTGCAATCCAAGCTGCTAGCCCAAGTTGTTATCCTTTTTTATTAGAAACTGCTTCTATCCTATATGCTTGTAGCATAAACATGGCAATAAGAAGATAAATGAAGGAAAAAAGAAAAAAGGATGAGAAAATGATATTTTTGAATATTTGGGTTCATTTTTTGAGGTAAAAGATGCAGGAGAAAAAGAGAAAAATGAATATATATTATTTTTGCGTTTAGTTTCTTAGATCTGAGAGGGATGGAGAAGATAGAATAAGTGGTTGAGAGTGGAAGAGGCAAAAAGTAATTTTTTTGGATTTTTTTTCTAAATAATAGAAGAAGGAGAAGAAAGAAGAAGAAAAATTTCTTCTAAAGCAGAGAAATGGAGAAGAAAGAGAAAACAAGTGGGCTTTGCTAATGAATGAGAATGTAGAAAATCAAGGTAAAGAGAGAAGAAATGAACGAGTGTGAGAAGGGATTTTCCCCGTCCCACATCATATTCTTGTTAACACACGTGTAAAGCAGTATATAGTTAAAATCTTATGTTTAAAATCAAAAAAGCAACAACGATCGAAATTTTCAAAATTCATAAAGTTTGTTTGCCTTTTGAGTTAAGTTCTATTTTACTATAATTCATAGTTTCATAAACTTCAAAAGTTAGACTTTACCTGTAGTTTATAAAAATTAAGTTAAATTGAATATTTCTATTGTTAGATCTGACAACTAATCAATGTCACCGATTTAATTGGCAAGGCCGGTAAATATCAATAGGGAGTTTTTTCGTTCAAAAGAACATTCCTGAATTATAGATCCACCTTTCAATTACCTTTCTTAGTTAAACACCAATTTGATTGGTATTAGTCAGTCTCAGTATACAATAATATTTATGAACATAAATATTTCAGTATAACTCCTGTAAAAAGAACATTAGTTCAATTATACAGCAAATGGAGTGAGGTACACATGTAGCGAATCTCCTTAAGACAATTACGTCCCTCGTTACAGTGTTAACGGGTTACTGGACGCTGGTCTTTCAAGTTACAACACTCATTCATGGTATTTAGATAGCACTACCAAATCACCGTACAGTCGAACTGTAGTTAATCAGTACCTTCATAATTTGAAATTCAAAGCAGTTAGATGAAAATAAATTTTAGGGAGAATATTTGTCTTAATATGGAGGATTATTCACTGTGAGAAAAAGGAGGAAAAGAGAAGGATCATTGTCTTAGGAAGCCACAGATTCAAACAACAATTCTGTTTCACTTCAGAATTCAGAATATGTTGAATTTCCTGTATCTTCTTTCAGATCAGATCTATTACTAGATCTCTGTTAGAATTTTTGACTTTTGTTTGCAGATTCTAGTGCAGAGCAGAGAGGAAGAGGAGAAGATTCTATTTTTTGTGTGTTTAGAAATGACAGAGATCAGCGCAATTTATAGCGCTCTTGGTAACCTGTAGCGGGAATAGTTGCACAAGAATCATCACAATTATTCCTGTCTGAACCGTTGCAGTGGTTCTGTCCAACCGTGCGCAGATTTGGGTAGCGGAGCGGGTGGATCTGAATCTGCATCCGAGACCCGCGACCTTTTAACACCAGTGTGGCTCAGTTCCAAAAGAACCGGACTGGGTTCGCACCTGGGCCCGGGCCTGGGACTTCTGGCCAGGACGGGCGGGCGGCAGCGGCGCACGCGCAAGCACGGTTTCCCCCAAACGCGCGTGAAAACTCTACGTACCCAAAGGGCACACCCTTTGTTCCTATCTTTTTGTATTTAAACACTTTAAATTTTTGCTCCACATCCAATATGGAACTAAATGTTTAAGCAACATTTAGTCCCCTTTAGCTATTAAATAAGGCTAACTTTTGTTTGAATATCTCATTCATTGAAAAATGGAATTGAACATGTGAATATACCACGTTCTTTTCTATTGGAAGAGAACACACTCCAACCACTATCCGGTTTATTTTATCAATGGATTTCGCCTTAATTCAGCTCAAAGATTCACTTAAATTCTTTATTTTCTCAACAATCCCCATAATGAATGGGGACAAGGAATTGACACACTATGAGACAAACTCTATAGTGAAAGGTACTTGAGAAAAAAACTGCATCCGGATAGGTGAACTAGGTCTTGAACCTTCTATAGCAAAAGCTTTATCAGACTTACTAGCTAATCAGTGAACTAAGTATTGAACTGTCAGCCGTTTGTGTAAGCCAAGTCAACAAGCCTCACACAGTAACTTTCCAAAAATTAACTTTAATTCTCGGTTGTGTCCATTTTGGCCCAGACATTCTAAGTTTCAGAGAATATCTTTAGGGAATTACAGCCTCCATAGAGACTCCTAAAGAGTCGACCCAGCTCTATACTCACATAGGTGATCGTCCTATTAAGAGTAATCTACTCTACCCCACTTGTTTTAATAACAAGATATAGGAATCATTAAAAGTGTTAAGCTTATTTTAAATCCATTTGTAGAAAGCACTTGGATTCATCATAGGAATAGGTTGGAGTCAAGCTCCTAAGTGCTTACTCGCAGAGTCAATCATAACTAGTTTTTCCTTTTAAACTTAGTCCGTGGGATCTCCAGTCCTTAAGTAAGGTTTCCATTAAGATGAGTTGGTAAGGTTAGGTTTTTATTCCCATTCCCTCGATGCGCAGTTTATACGCTCTCCATTTAAATTTTTAGTAAACAGATCCGCTAGATTATCTTTTTATAATACAAAGTTAATGAGATAATTCCAGATGGGAGCAACTGTTTCATAACTTATGTCTATGATGAATGTGTCTAGACTTACTGTTATATATAAAATTTTGTGCCCTAGATATCACTGCTTGATTATCGCAGTGAATACATATGGCAGGCACTGGCTTGGGCCATAATGGTATATCTTTAAAAAATTATTGAAGCTATTTTGCTTCTTATTCAGCTTTATCTAAGACTATAAATTCTGATTCTATTATGGAATGGGCGATACATGTTTGTTTGGAAGAATTTCAAAATACTGCTGCACCTCCAAGAGTAAAAACATATCCGCTGGTTGATTTCGATTCATCAGAATCTCCAATCCAATTAGCATCACTGTACTCTTCAAGAACAGGTCGATAATTTCTATATTTCAAGACATACTCCCTGGATTTAGATACATAACCTACTACTCGTGGTAGAGAAGTCCAATGATCATCATTAGGGTTACTAATGTATCTGCTTAGTTTACTTACAGCGTAAGCAATATCAGATCTAGTGCAATTCATTAAATACATTAGACTTCCGATAATCTTAGAATACTCCAACTGTCATATTGCAGTTCTTGTATTCTTAGGAAGGTGGATGTGGGAAAGAAAAGATTTGTATTCTCTTTTATCCCATGTTCCTTAAATTTTTCTATCATCTAATTTATATAATGAGATTGAGATAGACTGATTCCATCTAGTGTTCTTATAATTTTAATTCCTAAAATTACATTAGCAACACCCAGATCCTTCATATCAAAATTATTGGATACAATTTATTTTGTAGACTTAATAACCTTAATATTAGTCCCAAGCATCAACATGTCATCTACATAAAGACAAATAATGATACATGCATTTTCAACTGTCTTAGTGTAAACACACTCATTGATAGTGAATCTATTTTTGATCAAGACACTATCAGATTTCTCATGCCATTGTTTTGGAGCCTGTTTTAAACCGTATAAGGATTTTACCAATTTACACACTTTGTGTTTTTAGCCATTGACTATAAATCCTTCAGGTTGTTCCATGTATATTTCTTCATTTAAGTCGCCAATTAGAAATGCAACCTTAACATCTATTTGATGAATATCTACGTTGTGCAATACTGTATCGCAATTAACATCCGAATGGATGTTATTCTTGTTACTAGCGAATAAGTATCAAAGTAGTCAAGTTCTTTTTTCGATAACATTTGGCTACTAATCTAGCTTTGTATTTATCAATAGATTCATTAGGTTTTAATTTTCTTTTAAAAATCCACTTACTCCTGATTGGTTTACTGCCAGGAGGCAAGTTTGCCAATTCTCAAGTGTGATTATTTAGAATGGATTCTATTTCGCTCTTTACAACTTCTTCACATTTTTACTTCATGAGTAGATAACCTCTTTAAATGTTTGAGGCTCACTTTCAAGTGCATATGCTAGTGATCATACAGGTACATTACATGTTTTCATATCATATGTGTCACATTTCTATATTTATATTTAAATAAAATTCTGCTATTAATGTATTTTCATGTCCAGTGGCGTGTACGGTAATTAAGGAAGAAAAGAGAGAGATTGACAGATTTATCTAATTTAATCAAAAGTTTAAATCAAAAGGGATCGATTCAAATCCAAAGGCTCTAAACGCTATCTTATCTGAAAACTAGATATATCAGATAAGATAATATCATCTAATTTTAAGAGAAAAATGGATTGTTTGAAGACCCTATCGGTTTCACTGAAGATAAATGTATATCTTATCAATTCTAGAAGACAAATTGAAAATTCAAGAGGATAAATAGATAAAGAGAAGATCAACGGATGAGATGAAGCAATTTAGATTTGAATTCAAACTGAATATATTTTAACATTTTAATCATAACTTTCTCTACCGAAACTCAAATCTGATGATTCAAGATGATCCAGAAAGAAGACTTAAAGGGCTATAATTCTATGTTGATCACTCTTTCTAATTTTATTATTTAATAAGTGATATTTAGCAATCAACACGCCAATAAACTGCAGATCAGAATTGAATTTCTGGATAAATCAAATCAAATTTGGAGATAAGTGGAGGATTTAAATTCAAAAATAGCCAGCTCTCCCTATCTTCATACGCTTTCTATCCCTATAGTTTTTCTATAAATACTCTCATACCTCGAAGACAGAGAAAGTATCATCTCAGAGAGAGAGAGCTTTACTTTAGATTTTTCTTTTCTTCTTCAATGTAATTTTTATTTTTTTATTTTTCTTTTTATCTTAGGCTAGAGAGAGTTACATGATTAAAAGAGAGGAAGAGTAATTACATAGTGACACTATTGTAATCCTTTCTCAAGAATCTTATATTGAAGGTGACAATCAATGGAGGTTTCTCACTTTTCTTCATTGTGCTCGATCTCGCTGAAGCCTTGCTTTCCTTTATTTTTTCTATTACTTCGCTTTACTTTATGTTAAAGTAAATTTTCATTATGATTCAAACAGTAGAGGTAAATATTCTTCTTTTATTTCTTTTTATTTCTGATTTTGCATCAACACTTTCTTTAAAACAACAACAATACCACCATCTCTTCTTCTACATCTCCTTCTTAACTATTTTTGTTTTCTTTTAAACTAAGAAGAGAATTCTTAAATCTGTTTTGGTAAATTAAAAGAGAGAAACTTACACAACGCTTTCATCGCTGTCCCTCCCTGTAGATCATGACCTGTTAGCTCTAGGCTAAACGGTAGCATCGAGGACCTAACATTGTTCCTAAAAGTCTACATTTTTCTGTGCAGGTTAGAATCGATTCAAATTTTGACGCCGTTGCCAGGGAGGGACGGTAAGTTTTCTTTCTTCTTGATTTATTTTAACAATTTAACTCTTTTTCTTCTCTGTTATGATGTACAGGGGCTAATTACAGAAAACTAGGAGCTACAGTGGATATATCTGTGTCTCTATCCAAGAAGGCAGAGTATCAGAGCCCACAACTGTGGTGAACTACAAACTGTAGTTTCTTACAGATTTCTTGATTAGAGATTTAACTCTCTGCAATTATTAGTTTATTTGTTTAACTCACTCTGTACATATTTCTAATCTACAATAACTTGTTACTTTGTAAATACTAAAAAAATGCTTAGACTCTTGCATCTTAGGGCATCTGTCTATTTCATTCTTTACATTACTGTTGAAGAGTGTTGGAGAAAAAAGTACGTCTGCATTGCATATAGCTTAGAAAATACATTTGTATGTTATATTGCTTCGGTGTTATTTTAGCTATATACTTGCACACGAGCATAAAAATAATCAAGGGCATATCTTTAAACAAGATAAGGTGGGAAAGTCATTATCCTTCCTTAGCCCAAAAATCATCTCCTCACTCACTAACCCATCCTAACCTAAAATTGAGTAGACATTGGCCCTAGGGACATCTCAAACTCAAATAGGGATTGACCTAAGGGGGAAGTTATTAGAAAGTGACTCTTACCAAATCAGTGTCTATGGTTGAGGATTGAGGGACGAAACCCTGAAGACTGGTGGTTTAGCATAATTAAGCCCGTTGCTTAGGCATGGATACCTCCCACCTACCTGACTGATTAACTTGTAATCAGGTTCTGCAATATACCTCCATGGATAATCAACAGTTAGGAGTGGTCTAGATTAAGCTCTACCCTAACATAGACTAGATTTTTTTTGTTTTCTTGTTTATTTTTATTTGTTCTTATGAAAGTGGATTGTAATTACAATTATTCTGATTATAACTCAAATCCATATTTCACCCCCAAGCTCTTTCAATTCAGATATTACCAACCCGGCATTACATAACTTTAATTCTAACCAACAAAGTATGCCAGATTGGTCTTATCCGAATTAATATATGCCCCAATCCCAATATTATGAACAAGAATGGGATAATCATCATCACTCTTTACCGAATCAGTGGGGATACAACTCTCCCAAGTCTTACTATCAATAACCTTACTAACAAACAGCTTCATATACTCCATACCAAGATAAATCTATAGAAGAAAAATCTTCTTTAGAAAAGACTTTTGAAGCCTTCCTTGAGTCCACATGACAAGTATAAATCATAGCGGACTCAATTCTCCCAAACAATTCTCAAATCCAAGATTCTTACTCCAATTTCTAAGCCCAACCACAACAAGGTGAACATATTGATTTAGAAAAGAGTATGGAATTCATGATTCAGTCTCAAAATGATATTATTCAATCCTAAATGGATTGTCTCAAATCTCTCAATAGGCTAGAAGCAAAAGTGAGTCATTTAGTCAACACAATTAATGATAGGAAGGAGAAAAGTCTACCTAACACATTTTCAAACATTCCTGATTCTCCTAACCATATTGATGAAGGATCATGGTATCTTGGAGATTTTAACCAAGATTTAATTTTACCACATAATTTTGAACTTGACCAATATCAACCCATTGACAAATTGACTAGTTTTCATTTCAACCAGATTGAACTTAAAGATAAATGTGACACCGGTTCTCAATGTTATGATTCAGTTCCACTTTTTGAATCTATGTTGACTCCGGTGTCCTTACTCGATTTGGACCCAATTTCGAAGCCAACACTGATTCCTATCCCTATAGAGCTTGAACATGAATCACTTATTTTGGATAGTCACATTCTATTGTTGAAAAATGAATATGAACTTAAATTCTATATTTTAGACCAAACCCATGAACCAACTCCGACTCTCGAACCTAAACTTGATTTGAGTTTTATTCTTGAGTCAGTATCGGTTCCTATTCCTTTCATTGTTGATCCCAAATCATCCATTCCACAAATTCACGTCCACTGTTGGACCAAGATTTAGATCAATATGAATCTGTGATAATATCCCAAGATTGATGATACAATCGGGAAAAATTCATGTTAGGATTTTGCACGATCCTATTCATATTGGGGAGTATAAAAATGCTAATAAGAAAGATGAAATAAAAGGTGGGTTTCATGAAAATCTACAGTATCCAGATTAGGCAGAAACACTTGGCCTAATGAGACCACCACCGGAACCACCACCTTGAGGTTTCTCCTTTTCATGTATTATTGCATTTCATTCATATATTCAGGATAATGCATGAGTTAGGTGTGGAGGAGGGTTTACTAACATGTTAACTTCACTAATTTAAAAAAAAAATCTTTTCTTTTGAAACTTTTTGAAAATGAAAATAATACTTTGACTTATTTTTGTAAGAATTTAAGTTAATTTTAAGAAATAAGAGGATCATAATTAGAATTTCTTAGACTTGGTCAAAATAAAATTATTAGTTTGATTTTGTGGTTAGAAAAAAATGAAAAAGTAATTTAGTCTTGATTTTTACCTTGATGAGATATGCACATTTTATGCACTTACACACTTAGGGCTTAAAAACAAAGATTCTTATGCATTATAAAAAAAATAGAAAAAATTATTATAAAAATTCTCTGATTAAGTGGGTATTTGTGCCTTATAAAGCATAAGTATTCACGCCTAAAAGTGGTCCATATCATCAAATAAAATTCTTAGTTTTATGGCCTTATTTGCTTGAGTCCTAAGTCCTTGGGATGTTTTCTCACCCGATGCCCTAAAACAGTCCGTTTGGGAGTCACCGTCTTAGGCTTGTTACATGGGTGAATTAGAAAGCCTAATAGAGCTAAGAGATATTACCGTCATAAATGAAAAAAATAAAAATAAAAAAAGGGGCATAAGAGTTAGAGTTGAAGAATCTCGAGTCAAACTTTTACGGTCACAAGGTGCATATGACTTAGGGTAAAATAATAGACAAGATGAGAAATACAATTTCAATCCTCACCTTGACTGAAAACAAGTTTTTGAATAGGGACTAAGTTTAGAAATGACTATGTTTTGATAATCCTATGACTTATATATTACTTGAATTTTTACATTAATACTTCAAATATTATTTTCCTTCAAAATGCATTTTTGAAAATACTAACAGTTTATTTTTTTCTTTATGGATTTTGTGGGTGTAATCCACTGAAAACTCTCAATAGACAAAACTTGTCCTCTAAAGATAACCTAGAGGTTTAACGGGTTATTGCATGTGCTAAGTGCAACCGTGATTCCTACGAAAGTATGCTAGGTTAGGTTAATTTAGTTTTTTTCTTTTCTCTTTGTTTTACTCGAGGACGAGCAAAAGATATGTGTGGGGATATGATTATACACATGCATTACATATTTTCATATCATTTGTGTCACATTTTTGCATTTATATTTAAGTAAAACTCTCCTATTAATGTATTTTCATGTCCAGTGGTGTGTAGGGTAATTAAGAAAGAAAGGAGAGAGATTGACAGATTTATCCAGTTTAACCAAAAGTTTAAATCAAAGGGGATCGATTCAAATCTAAACTTTCTAAAAGCTATCTTATCTGAAAACTGAATATATCAAATACGATAATATCATCTAATTTCAAGAGAAAATGGATTGTTTGAAGACCCTATGTAACGGTCCCAGTGTTTAATTACCTTAATATCTGAAATCATTAACCTCAATATTTATATAAATTAATTTTGACTAACATCAGTCTACTTATCAATCTCAATTTTTATCATATAGTTCATCTCAAGGTCCATCAAATAAACATATACATAAGAGTGCTTTCCTGAAATAATATTCTAACACAAAGCTATTTCTGAGATCCACTCAATATACAATCTGTGATCATTCATATTTATCTCTATTAATCAAAGTGTATCACTATCTACTGTCACTAGCTCTAACTCACAATTACTAATAACATTAGAGTTTACAAAAGGAATCATATTCTATAATAAATACATATGTCATCTCAGGAGAACATCCTTTCAGCTCTAAGTCGGACCTTTGTTTTGTCGTGACCTGAAAACATAAATCTGTGGTGGGGTGAGCTTAACAGCTCAGTGAGTAAAAATCAGTTAAATTAGAATTTGTATTATAATACCATTGTAGTTCAAGTATGATGCAGTTGAACAAATTTTAAGAATCAATTTCAATATCTTCCTACTCATGGTTGATTACTGCAACTTAATGGGTCATAGATTCTTTCTATTGTCTGATTCTGTTACATGCATTCTTCAGGGTACACACGACCAATTTGTTAACATAGAATACCATGTATCATACAATACTTGACCTAATCGTTTAGCCCTTATAATCACATCTCCTGTATTCAGTTTGTAGCATATTCATATTTCTTTATGTTACTCACGGTCACAACACAACTCTTGGGGTGTATAATCTTACTCACTAGACTAGTTTACAATTCATTATCGTTTCTCCCAATATACATATGATATCACACGCTACTCATTCTAGTATCCAAATATAATTGTATGTTTATATATGAAGAAATACCAGACAATCACATCCATATACCGGGTGTCACCATAATCTATTTATCAAATGTCATAAACAACTATATACATATACTAGGTGTCATATATAACAACATCCATAATTTGGATATCATAAACAATTATATTCATATTCTGGGTATCATAATTAGCAACATCCATATACCAGATGCCATAATTAGCCACACCCATTATATCGAATGATATAAATAACCGCATCCATAAACCGGATGACATAAATAACCACATCCATATACTGGATGTCACAAACATACTTCAATAAAAATAATATCAATACTCCCCTTCGATCACCTCCGGTTCAACCTGGTCCCTTCCTCCGATACAATAAATAACAACAATACTCCCATTCGATCACCTCCGGTTCAACCCGATCCCTTCCTCCGATACAATAAATAACAGCAATGCTCCCCTTCGATCACCTCCGGTTCAACCCGGTCCCTTCCTCCAATATAATAAATGATATCATATACATACTTATGCATGTTTCTCATCACAAAAGCATTCATATTCATACCGATATGTCACACAGTCAAGTTCTAATTCATAGCGCCAATACTCGATTTTCTTAATCATAATACTTATTCACATTTTATTATTTAGTTAACATCTGGGATCCATTATCAATTGCCTCTTTTATCATCAAGCAACTGTCTGTTGGTTATAACTTGTGGGAATCAGAAATTTCTTCCTTCTGATACAAGTTAATAGTTACCCAAAAATTCTGATATCGCATGAATTATTAACACTTTTTATATTTAATTATCCTTTATTTCATTTCAGGCCTGATTATAGCACTTTTGTTCGGTACAGCACAAAGTTAACCCCAGGTTCCACCAATACCGGTCTTAACACTACTGACTTCTATGAAGCATGTTTCTTATTACTCATTTCTATTTACTAGTTCCAAACCACTCAGAGACCCCATTGTCACGATAATTCAGTTATCCTTAATATTGCCACCGGTACTATAATTGTTAGTTTCATATATATCGAATTCTACCATTGCTGGTTATATAATTAATAGTTCACAATTTTCTTCATTTCTATCAATTACTAGTCAAATAATCCTCTGAATTCGCATATGAAATCAAACCACACACCCATATACATACATACATATACATATATCACTTACCAATACTGGATTACTAATCTCATTGGCACGACGTTGATCTTTCGTCCATATCACAATTCTCCAATCATTTAGGTAATTATCTAACTCTTATCGATTAGATAAAATCGATATCACAATAAAGGTGTGGCTTTCAAGCATAATAGAGGATTCCGGTGTTCTGATAAATCAATTACTTGGATACCCGAAAGTCTCCGACACATAGAGTAGGCATCACACAATACTAGTTCTGTAATATCGGTCTTTATTTTGTTGATATCGAATTATCCATCTCTAATCGGCATACTTAATATTAAGTTATCAGATTTATTCAATACCGACTCTAACTGGTTTTCACCAGTTCAATACTAACTTGTTGCATATACGCCATTATCGGTCATCCATTATTTGACTTTTATCAATCTTGATTTTATTCAATAGTTTTTTATTAATAATCATTGATCACTAAAAATACAATATCTACTCACGAGTTCTAATCCAAAGGCATTATTTTTCCACGTTTCATCTTATTTAAAAAATTTGGTTATTTGTCCATCTAATTGTTTTCAATTGCTACTGATTTACGACTTAATTGATATATATGTATGTATGTATGTATGTATGTATATGTAAGCCATCTGACAACCGATACCTCAAGTCTGCAAGTTGATACACAAAATCACTTATGAGCATGTATATCAAGAAACACAACAATTACGAAAACAGTATCCACGAGATCAATACTCAACATACTACATAATATTTTAGTATCCTGTGTACTTTGCTCAATAAGGAGCTTTTGATTTGCTAATTATTTATCAAGCATGTCTGGTAATACAAGGAATTATTTTCAGTTGCTCCAATTCAGTTCATTATCAATTATTTTGATCAGTTCCATCATTATCGGTTCACGTTCACAATCGCTAATTAACTAAATTGTCCCGATTCTATTTGAGTTATCAATGTTAACACAATTTTTAATATTTTAATTAATATGCTATTTCTATCGTATTGTATCAAATACAGGTATCCCATTTAATAGAGTTTTCTATATCACGGTTATGTCAAGTTGCTCGAAGATAAATTCCACTTTCGTTTGCTTAGTTCAAGTTAAATATCAATTTCGGATTTCGCTTATATCAGTATCAACATAACTGATTCTATAATTATCCAATCATGGTTGATGTGTCTCAAGTGATCTGTTATCTTAATTGATTTTTAATTGTCTCTTATTAATTAATAAACATCCATGATCTGTAGTCAATTTCCTGTTGTCACTGTTTAATCTACTCACCGGGTATACCAGTGTTAACCAACCACCATCCGATTATTATTGTTTATAACTATTACTTTTATAGCAGATTGGATACCACTTGCATATAATATCAATCTTCACTTAACTAACATCATTATTATATTAATAGTTAATACACATGCAATCACAGTGTTTAATAAAATTGAAGGTAGACTTTACCCACTTAATAATTTACAGGTTAAGTGACACCAATATTTATCACAGACAGATAAATGGTATTAACTAAAAATTTATACTTAACGATTTCTATCGGAACCCAGTACTTAATTATTCGGTTCTTATTTCTAATAAATACTCGCAATATATACATAATGCTTAGAAATTTACAAACACATAACTCATGTGGTATTTGTCTATGTTCATCCATATCAATACACTTACAGGCGCTTGATGGTCATGTCTATACGAATTTATAAATAGGAAGTCACAATTTGGTATCATACCCGTATTATGTTCACACACATATATATAACACGCCCGCAATTCATTATTCGGGATATCCTATTGGATTTCGGTTCCACAACACTCATTCACCTTTATAATAATTATCACAATCATCGTAATAATAATATCTTAGCTCCATTGGATCAATATTATCAATAATTTCTCAATAATAATTATTTTCAAATTGGGAAAAACAAGACTTAAGTTAGGACTTCCACTCACCGGTATCCGATAAATTCTTGAAGATCCAATACCACATACTGATATAGAAGATGTGTAGCTCTCGTTTCTACAATCACAACGGCTCGAGAATTATTCAAATCTGAATTCGGATGGCCAAGATATCATTCGAAAACCAAAACCAATATAAAAGGTTAGATATGTAATAACTGAAAATATTCAGGAGGCTGTTTCTAATTTTTCAGAGCCCCAAAATAATTTTTTTATCTCACAGGAGCTAAAATGAAATTTTACCTTATTGGGTTGGGTGCATAACGAGTCGGGTTTGGGTTGAACCCAAAACCATATGGCTTTTTACCCATACCATACACGCAGCAGCAGCAGTCGCTGCTGCTGCTCGCGGCTGTCGCGGCCACGCCGCCCAGCTGCGCGATGGCGCGGCTGCCTCCCCGGCACCGGCGCTGCGACCGGTCAACCCGAGAAGGGGAGAGAGAGATGGGTGGGGGCCTGGTGCTCTCCCCCCACGCCGGCTTGCCTCCGGCGCCTGGCCGCCGGTCGTGCCGCCGGCCAATCCTCAAAGAGAGAAAGAGAGAGGATGAGAGAGAGAGAAGAAGAGAAGAAGAGAGAGAGATAGAGAATGAGAGCGAGTTAGGGAGAGAGATAAAAATCTCTCTCCCCCCACCTACTCCCCTTCTCCATTCTTCCCATACCTCATCAATCAATCTTTATTTATTATTTTATATTTTATTATATATATATATATATTTCTTCTTTTTCTTTCTTCATCTCTCCAAATCATTAATACTAAATAATTAAAATTAATTATTGACACCCAGTATTTATACAAGTATTTCATGCAGTATACACATTCATGTATTTTCATATATTTTTCTATATTCCCCTATTCATAATAATTTAATGAATAATATCAAAAGAATATCCGGTAATATACCGATTATTGACCTCCTTATCAGTATAATCCAAAATTTAAAAATATACATAATAAACCAGAATAAAAATATTCAAGTATTACATACTTATTTTGGTGTACAAACATACATATATATCAATATTTTCTCATATCAATTAATCTCGTATAATTTATAAAATCTTCAAATCCACCCTGGATTTCCCTTAACACAGAAAAAATAATTTGATAATTATAAGAATTCTTGAAAAGTATTATTGACCCATCGATAATATACTAACCTAGAGTTTAATAACCCGGGTGTTACAGCTTTACTCCCCTTAGAAAAAGTTTCATCCTCGAAACTTGGCATATCTAATAAAAGATAAGAGAAATGTTTCCAATTACCTCTATACTTATAGTTTATTACCAATTTCTTTTTGTGTGCACACAGCACATAACACATACATATATCATATCATCACATTTATCTAATATGTATCGAACGCTATTACATACACATATCACAGTCGGTGGTAACCGTATCACATATCTTTACACATTATATCAGTACATACACGTACCATACTTGATGATATATTCCCATCACATATGCTCAATACACACACACACACACAAATGTATGTGTGTGTGTGTGTGTGTGTGTGTGTATATATATATATATATATATATACATATACATATATACATATATATATATATACATATACATATACATATATACATATACATATATATATATATATATATATATATATATACATATACATATATATATATATATATACATATATATATATATATGTATGTATGTATGTATGTATGTATATATATATATATGTATGTATATGTATGTATGTATGTATGTATATATATATATATGTATGTATGTATGTAAATGTGTATATATATATCGGTCTCTTTTCTTGACAAATTCATCATTTCACATTCAGACTTTCAATATAGTTCTTCCGTTCTGATTGAATCTTGACTTGCCTGACATTTTAGTCATTTCCTTATTCCAGTGTCTCATACTACTAGTAGTTCATACTAAGGGCCCGTACCCTGATCGGCAAAAAGCAGGCACAAAAATAAGTAAAGAAATGTGGGTCGATGTTACTGCTTTTGCGATTTTTTCGTACTAGCAAAGTGCTATACGGGTCGTATCCACAAGGAGGGAGAGCGATGAAAGCTTGATGCGGCTTCTTTGTTCAAGAAAAGAGAAAGTTCTTTGTTTCAAATAAAGAATTTAAAAATGAAAACAAGTTGGTTTTAAGAATTGTTTAGAATGGTTTAGTGATTTGTAAAAGTGATTTTTCTAGATGGTAAAAATGCATGGCTAACTTTCTATTAAGTGCTCCCACGAATCCCTAACTTCTTCAAGATGTAGCCTCACGATGATCATAGGAAGATAACCCATATGCATAAGAGCTATTCACGTGAAAATTGAGTAAAAGTTCTTCCTATAACTTAGCTTAACACGACAAAAACTTGAACATTCCCTTATCAAGATCCAATAGAAGGGGAGAATAAGGGAAGAAATAAGTGCACTAATGATATTGGCAAAGTTAAAAGGAATATCTCTAACTTACAACAATAAGTAAAGTATACAACCCATAGATCATCAAAAAACCATTAAGCATGAAATAAAAGAAAGCTAATACTTGTACGTAAGTTAGAGTTAGAACCCTCGTTTTAAGATGTCATAACTTTCGTTTGCACAAGGCTTGTTTGACACTATTGACTCATTTAGGTTATCAATGAAGTTGTTAGAGATTAGTGGGTTAGTAGTTAGTTAGCCATGCAATAAAAGAGTTAGTTAGACATGGTAGTAAAAGAGACAACAAGAGAGAAGAGGTAAAGAGAAAGGAGTTACACTAAAATAAAGAGATAGAAGCACATGAAAACAACAAGTAAATGGAAAGAAGAAAAAGAAGTAATTACTTGTATAAGCTTGTTACTCTTTAAAAACAACTTTTACACACTCTATCTCTTTCACTCTAATGGCTAAACTAACTAGAAGAAGAAGCAAACATAAAGCAATTACAATCCTAAAAACAAAATAACAACAACTTGCTAAAGTTCTGGATATCCTCCACTGAAGAACCCCCGGGGGTATTTATAGGTACCAGGGGAGAGGGGGCCAGGGGGACAACCCCTGGCCCAAAGCACGGGCGCGGTCGCGCCCGTACGAACGTGAAAACGCGGCCCGCCGCGGCCATGCCAGGGCGGCGCGCGCCCGGCCGCCTGCTGCGTCTGGTCACGTCTGTCCCCTGTCAGCTGGATCTTCTGGTTTGTTGATCTGATGCCCTGGGCTGACAAAATACCCTCCCTAAGTTCAATGGCTACTTGGTAGGCCTTTAATCACCCATTAAATGGTGATTTAGGGTCTTCTTCTTCATTTATACACCATGGACCTAGGATCAAGCAAGCAAAACTTTATTAGCAGAATTTTATACAAAATAAATATGCAGATGTAACAAAAATTATGCAAAATTAGAGACTAATCACACCCCCACACTTATCTTTTTGCTCGTCCAGAGCAACATAAAAATAAGAGAATTATTACACCATTTTCGCAGGTGACGCGATTGCACTGAGCATGTGCAACAAGCCTTTAAATGTCCAGGTTTCCCCTAGAGGAGGAGTGTTGTCTCCTGAGGGTTTTTAACGGATTGCACCCACAAAATCCAATAAATGAAGAAAAATGTTAGTTGTTAGCAAACCTCCTTCAAGAAAAAGAACTTTCAATCATCTAAGTAAAAATGACCGAATGATATGAGAATTAGGTTTAACCCTCATAAGTCCTATACTTTAGCATTCATAAAGAAGAAATTATGATTTTTCTTTGAATGTAGAAAGGATCTTGTACTTCTAACTAATTCTGTTATTTTGCTTTAGATAGATATGCATAATGTGTAAGTGTGATGTGCTTGAGATTTCTCAACTCAACTTTGAATATCATTTAGTTTTATTAATGTTTATCTATATATTTATTTTTGGTTTCGTTAGGCTTTCTACTTTACTCATGTAACACATATCAAACCGATGACTCCCAAACTAGATGGTTTTAGGGCACCAAGTGAAAAAACACCCCTCAGGTCAAATATGCAAGTAGAGTAGGCCATGAAATCAAGATTTACTTATATATATATATATATATATATATATATATATATATATATATATATATATATATATTGGCGTGAGTAATCATGCTTCTTGAGGCACAATTATTCAGCTTTTTTTTTTATATTCCGATTTTTGTCTCTAAATCTCAAGCATGTGTGTGTGGTTTATGCATATTCTACTAAGGCTAAATAAAAAATATGAGTTATTTTTCTTGTTCCTCTCAACTCTTAGTCAAACCAATGTTTCATTTTTATTTAGGCTAAAATAAAGATTCCTTAATAAGGTTCCCTTAATTCTTACAACCTTTTGGTATTTTTATAAAGAGTATGAAAATTCTTTTTTTTCTTTTCATTCTGGAGATTTTTTTTTAGGTAAAAAGAAAAAGAAAAAGTGTTAGCACCCCTCCACACCTATCTAATGCATTGTCCTCAATGAATGTCATGTAAATGCAAATGCAATAAATAGGGTGAAGAAATGATGTCACTGTCTTCGTCGACTCAGGCCGTCCAAGTGCGAATAGGCTAAAGAAATGTCAAAAAAATATAGAAGGGGTAAGCATATAAACAATAATTAAAAATTTTTATTATTATTGTTATATTTTTTTAGTTGCGATATGGATGGCTGTGGTTTGGTGTATGACGGGGAAAAAAAGAGTCAGCACACTATTAGCCTGTGACACAGGCTCAGTGGTCAAGAATAGCTTCAGTCTTTGCCTGTTCACTTTGAATTCCGTATTGTTCTTAGGATCGACAATAATCACAGCACCGTGTGAGAAGCCGGTGCACACAATTAACGGTCCAGACCAACGGGTTTTTAGCTTCCCTGCAAAAATATGAAGTCTCGAGTTGTACAGCAGAACCTTTTCTCCCGGGACAAAGTTTTTTCGGTTTATGATCTGGTTATGAAAAAGTTTAGTTCTGCTTTTGGTGATCCAAGCGTTCTCGTAGACTTCATTCCGTATCTCCTCTAATTCGGAGATCTGTAGTATCCTTAGCTCACTGGCCTTAGTTAGATCAAAATTGAGTTGTTTAATGGCCCATAGGGCATGGTGTTCTAACTCAACTAGCAGATGGCAAGCTTTTTTGAATATGATTCTGTAAGGAGATATCCCCAGGACTATCTTAAAAGCAGTGCGGTATGCCCACAATGCACATTGAATTTGACCGACCAATCCTTTCAGTTTTGTCTGACAGTCTTTTCCACAATGAGCTTGATCTGTTGATTGGTGACTTCGACCTGCCCATTTGTCTGGGGATGATACGGAGTGGATAACTTGTGATTAATGGAATATTTTTGTATCAGAGCTTCAAAAACTCTATTACAGAAATGTGATCCACAGAAATACGATCCATTATCACTAATTATTGCTCTGGGGGTGCCAAACCGGGAGAAGATATTTTCTTTGAGAAATTTGATAACCACTTTGTTGTCATTGGTCTTTGTAGGCACAACTTCTACCTATTTAGAGACGTAATCGACAGCAACCAAAATGAACTGGTTGCCGAAGGAATTAGTGAATGGTCCCATGAAGTCGATACCCCAAACATCAAAAAATTTTACTTCAAGAATCGGGTTCAGGGGCATCATGTATCTTCTTGAAATTTTTCCAATCTTCTGACAATTTCACATGACTTACAAAAGTGGAATGAGTCTTTGAACAAAGTGGGCCAGTAAAATTCACTTTGTAAAACTTTCTCTGCAGTCTTGCGGGGACCGAAGTGTCCGCCGCATGCAAGTTCATGGCAAAAGCTAAGCACACTCCTCTGTTCTTCCTCTGGTATGCATCGTCGAATAATCTGATCGGTACAATACTTAAAAGATACGACTCTTCCCAGAAGAAGTACCGTACTTGGGCAAAGAAATGACACTGGTCTTGCTTTGTCCAGTCAGCAAGTAATTATTCAGTGGCTAGGTAATTGACTATGTCCGCATACCAAGGTTCCTTGAAAATGGCCAGGATGTGCTCGTCTGGGAAATCCTCGTTGATCGGAGCTTGTATGAGAGATGTGTTAGGAATTCGTGATAGATGATCAGCGATCACATTTTCTATAACTCATTTATCCTGAATTTTCAGGTCAAATTCTTAAAGCAAAAGGATCCAATCAATCGAGCTTTGGCTTCCTTCTTGATCATGAGGTATTTTAGTGCCAAGTGATCCGTGAAAATCACCATCTTCGATCCTAACAAGTAGGCCAGAACTTTTCTAACGCAAAGACAAGAACTCCTTCTCAATCGTTGTATAATTCTGTTGGGCGTCATTCAAGGTCCTACTCGAGTAGTAAATCACGTGGTGCCTATTGTCGATGCGCTGTCCTAGAACAGCGCCAATAGCAAAATCAGATGCATCACACATGATTTCAAACAGTTGTGCTCAATCAGGAGCAGAAATAAGTTCTTGCTTAAACTTTGCCAATGACTTGAAACATTCATCGTTAAAATCAAAGGGCACGTCCTTTGCGAGCAGGTTGGTTAAGGGCCTATCGATCTTGCTAAAATCCTTAATGAACCGTCGGTAGAACCCAGCATGTTCTAGAAAGGATCTAATATCCTTGATGCTTTTGGGTGGTGGAAGATTAGCAATCACTTCTACTTTTTCCCTGTCCACTTTAATGCCTCTCTTAGAAATCTCATGGCCTAAGACAATCCCCTGTCTCACCATGAAGTGACATTTTTCCCAGTTCAGAGTTACGTTCTTTTCCTTGATCTTTGCAGAACCAACTCAAGATGATGAAGACATTGTTCAAATGAATCTCCGTAGATGGAGAAGTCATCCATGAAAATCTCAAGAAAATGTTCCACCAAGTCAGAGAACAAACTGAGCATGCACCGTTGGAATGTCGCAGGAGCGTTGCATAATCCAAAGGGCATGCGTCGATAAGCGAAGGTTCCAAACGGGCAGGTGAACGTAGTCTTTTCCTAGTCTTCTACAGTAATGGGGATTGATTGTATCCTGAGTACCCATCTAAGAAGTAATAGTATTCATGGCCAGCCAAGCGTTCAAGCATTTGATCGATGAAGGGTAGCAGGAAGTGGTCTTTACGGGTGGCTGCATTCAACTTTCTATAGTCGATACAAATACGAAACTTGCTAGGCAGCCTTGTTTGTACCAACTCTTTTGCTCATTTTCAACCACCGTAAAGCCAGCTTTCTTCAGGACCGCATGAACAGGGCTAACCCATTGGCTATCAGAAATGGGATAAATGATCCTATTATCTAATAGTTTCAAAATTTTTGCTTTTACTGCCTCTTGCATGAGTGGGTTAAGCATGCATGTGGGTCCCTCCTGGGAGTTGCTTCATCAGTTAAATGGATTCTATGTTGAACTATTACTGGACTTATCCCTATAATATCCTTCATCGTCCATCCATGGCTTCCCTATGTCTCTTCAGAATAGATATTAAGCTGTCCTCTTGTTGCTCAGTCAGGTGAGATGCTATGATGACTGGCGGGGTTCTCTTCCACCTAGGTAGGCGTACTTGAGGTGTTCAGGTAAGGCTTTTAGCTCTAGGAAAGGTGTTGCTTCATTGGAGGTAATATCCGGACTTTCAATCCTATGATGAGGTACATTTGGGCTTGACGCCCAGTCCACTGCCGAATCTACGATCTGATGTAGATTAAAATTCTCAGACTCCAGATCAAACTCTGCCTCTGTTTCTATCTCCATGCTTTCCTCATGCTCACTGGTCAGATTTTCAATGAAATTGACCTCAAAAGTTTGATCATTCATATCCCTGAGTTATCTTCCAAGATTGAAGACATTAACTTCCTTCGTCATATCTTCAAAGGTCAATCGCATGGACCCGTTCCTACAGTTGATTATGGCATTGGTTGTAGCAAGGAATGGGTGCCCTAAGATGACTAGAGTTTGAGACCAGATTTGACACAAGTTGGGTCTCAAGCACAGTGAAGTCAACGGGGTAGATGAAATCCCCGACTCGGATAAAAACATCTGTGATTTACCCCTTTGGGATTTTCACAGATTGGTCAGCTAACTGAATGGTGACTCGAGTTGGGCTCAGCTTGCTCAACCAAAGTTGCTGGTATACTGAGAGAGGTAGCAAGTTGATACTTACGCCCAGGTCAAGGAGTGCTCTTCTAATTTCTATTTATCCTATGGTGTAGGAAATTGTAAAACATCCAGGATCTTTGTATTTCACCGGAGTGGGACCAGACAGAATTTCGCTAATGTTGGTTGCCAAGAACACTTTCTTGGGTACATTTGTCTTTCTCTTCTTTGTACACATATCCTTAAGAAATTTGGCATAGGCTGGAACTTGTTGGATAGCGTCAAGAAGAGGCACATTTAATTTGACCTGATTAAACATCTCATATCTTCTCCATGTGCATATTCTTATTGTTGACCCTAAGCCTATTGGGAAAGGGTGCTATAGGCTTGTGAACTTGTTCAGCAGCTTTGTCCTTGTCAGATGTTTGTGGAGCAGATTGGGAGGAGCTAGCAGAGGTGGAGGCAGGAGTAAGATCAATGTGGACAGGATTTTTCTGTTAGTAGACCTGGTTGTCCAGTTTCTTTCCAGATCGAAGTATGTGAACAGTATTGCACTGGTTGATCGAAGGATCCTGAATTTCATACGCTTGATTGGAGTTTTTAGGGTTAACTAGCGGCAGACTAGGTAAAGTACCCTTTGGCCTTTCACTTAGAGAGCTAGCTAATTAGCTCATCTGCATTTTCAATCTCGATATGACCTGTGAATGGTTGCTCAGTGTTTGTTCCTGATTTTGCATAAAGGCGGCTTGGGACTTTATAAAAGCCTCCATGCTCTCCTCCAATTTACTAAATTTCTTTTCAATTGGTGAACTTTGGAAGGAGGAAGATGGAGGTTGACTGGGAAAGTTTGTTGAATGAGTGGGATGGTGAAAATTATTGAGAAAGTTTGGCTTAGGAGAGTTGTTCTGGGCCCAAGAGAAATTTAGGTGATTTCTCTAACCGGAATTGTACGTTTACGAGTAAGGATTATGCGGCGACCATGAATAGGCTGCGTTCATGTGTTCCGGCGGCACTTGGTGAGTCTGAAAATATGACACTCTTCAAAGACATGGTTCGGTGCCTGACAATATGAACAACCCAGATTGAGAATTGGTGGTGGGTTGATTTGGTTACATTGGCTGGCTCTTTTGTTTCTAGAACCTCTATTCTCCTCATCAGTGTTGCAATCTTAGCTTCTGCAGTTATGGATGATTCTAAATATAGGAGCCCTCCTTTTGAAGCTATGGCCTATAAATTTCTTAGTTTTTCTGAGGTTGGCTCCCATTGCAGTGTTTTCTCAGCTAAATTCTCAAACAAATTCCAACCATGATTTTCATCCTTTTGCAAGAACCCTCCCTGACACACGGTTTCTAACAGGGTTTTCATTTGATAATCTAAACCATCATAGAGAATCTGGCACTGACGTCATTTCTCTATACCGTGATGAGGGCATTGAGCTAAGAGATCTTTGAATCGCTCAAAGTACCTCCAGAATGGTTCGCTCAGTTCTTACCTAAACTGCATGATATTCTCTCTGATGAGGGCAGTTTTGTGAATTGGGTAGAATTTTTTCAAGAAGGCCTTGACAAAATCATCCCACGTTGTAACTGAATCTACCGCCAAACTGTACAACTATTTCTTAGTTAGGTCCTTTAGGGAAAAGGGGATGAAACGTACCTAACGGCATCGTCTCCTAACTAGGGAATGCGCATCATGAGGCATACTTCTTCAAATTTCTCAACAAAGAAGTATGCGTCCTCTGATTCTAACCATAAAACTTTGAAAAGTGTTGATGAATTGAGGCTTTAATCAAAGTTATTTCTATTCGCCTCAGGTAGTTTTATACAAGATGGCACTGAGGTTCTGATCGGATAAAACCTGTCCTAAAGCGACGCCATCATCGGTTTCTAGATGCAAGGATAGAGAAGTGTTTCTTGTTAATCTGAAAGTTATAGAATCTCTAATCTACTCTTGCATGCAGCACACCACAAACAACGTATAGGCAACAAACATCAAAAGAATAAAAAACAAAAGAAGAAAAATACCACTAAGCCTTAGTCTAAAGTACCTGGACCTAGACGACTCCTAACTGGTCGTCCAGGGGAGATTGTTGCAAGAACTCGACAATCAGCTAATCGGCTAGGAAAGGGCAAAACTCGTTGGGAGATATCCAGGCGTGAGCCACGGGCCTTAATTACGCCAAACCACGGAGCTTTCGAGGCTTTGCCTCTCAATCCACTTTCCTTAGACACCGATTTTACAGGAGTATAATTCTTACAATTTTCACCCTCGGTTAGTCTCTTAGTGAGTCTGAGATGTCCCTAGGACCAACGTCTATTAATTTTTAGTTAAGGCTTGGGTTATGTGAGTGCACTTGGAGATGGTTTTTGGGCTAAGGAAGGGTGATGAAATCCCCATCTTATCTTGTTTATTTGGGTTTTTGTCGTTAATATCAATTGTGCAAGTGTACAATATATTCACAATAAGGTAACACTCAAAGCGATAAATCACTCCAAAATGTTGGTCCTATTCTATATGAATACACACGTATCTATCTCCAGCACTCTTCAACAGAAATTGAAATGAATTAAAATAGACACTTTCCTAAATGCAAGAGTCTAATCCAAATTTCAATTAAGCAACAAATGAATTTCTGTTCAGTTTATTACAAATGTATAAGGTGAAACATACAAGAGAATTAAAAATTTGAGAAAGCAATTTGTGCAATTTTTGGCAACCCTGCAGAAGAGTTTGTTAGTACTTCAATCGGAGAAACTAGCTTTTACAACGAATTTTCCGAGGGTAATGAATTCTCGTGCAACGTCTTTGGCCACCACTTTCGCTTCCTATGATAGTGAGCTCCTTGGTACTTTTCCTACATACAAGAACAAAGAAAAATCTTTAGTATTGAATAATAAAGTCGTTCCCTCCCTAGCAACAGTGTGAAAATTTGATCGACAAAAAGAAAGCACAAAAATAAGTAAAAGAATGTGGGTCGATATTACTGCTTTTGCGATTCTTTCGTACTAGCAAAGTGGCTATACGGGTCGTATCCACAAGGAGGGAGAGCGATGAAAGCTTGATGCGGCTTCTTTGTTCAAGAAAAGAGAAAGTTCTTTGTTTCAAATAAAGAATTTGAAAATGAAAACAAGTTGGTTTCAAGAATTATTTAAAATGGTTTGGTGGTTTGTAAAGTGATTTTTCTAGATAGTAAAAATGCATGGCTAACTTTCTACTAAATGCTCCCACTAATCCCTAACTTCTTGAAGATGTAGCCTCACGATGGATCTAGGCAAGTATAACCCTTATGCATAGGAACTATTCACGTGAAAATCGAGTAAAAGTTCTTCCTATAACTTAGCTTAACACGGCAAAAACTTGAACATTCCCTTATCAAGATCCAATAGAAGGCGAGAATAAGGGAAGAAACAAGTGCACTAATGGTATCGGTAAAGTTGAAAGGAATATCTCTAACTTACAAC